>JBBPTY010001239.1:0-10582 GCA_038094335.1 Tylopilus aff. striatulus | reverse complement strand
GTCTTTCCCAGGACTTGGAGCGCGGTGGCGGTGGCACGAGACTGATGTTCTCTTTGCTGGTCAAACAGGCGTCGGAAAGAGCTCGCTCATAAATATGGTCAGAAGCATCCCCGACCACGCTGCCGTCGCCGCCGGTGTGTCGCGCAACGGTCGTCCGCGCACTGCACATACCTCTGTCTACCGTATCGTCGTTCAAGCTGAGCTGTGTTGCCGGCTTTGGGATACGCCGGGCCTCACTAGCGTCGACACTGCAGCTCGTGGTAACCGTTACCCCATGACAAGGCTGACCAGCCACATTAGCGAGCTCGCGTCCCAGCAAACCAAGCCACTCGTTCTCGTGTGGATTGTTGACGCTTCTAAGACAATCCCAGATGTCCAACTTGACTGGCAGCAGTTTCACGACATTTACACCAAATACTCCAGAGCCTGTGTTATACCAGTGGTAGTATTTACAAAGACCCATTCAGATGAAACTGGGAGCTTGTTGTGGTATATAAACCAGGTTCACCAACTCAATCAGATGGCGGAATGTGAGGATGCCTATGTCCCTCTCCTGAGGGTCAGGAAGCATCGTGGTACTCCATCGCCCGAGTACATCGAAGATTCCAAGTCTTTCAGGAACCTTCTCTTCACGCTTGCTCTGGGTAACATTCCTCGTCTGCCAATGGTCTTTAAGAACCTCTTTCTGACTCTGTTGTTATTCCAGGGATCGATCAAGGTAAAAATGCGCACTGGATCACCGAACCTTGGGAAAATCAGGCCGGAAAGCTGTGAGTACCTTGACGGCGAGGCAGATTCTTGACGGATGCTGAGGCCAACATTGAACAGAGCTGAGCACCTCGCTGGAGCCGGCACCATAACGAGCGCCCGTGGACCCTTGGCAAGGTGAGCGCCTCCTTCGGTAACGCAACCTCGTCGATTCACTCGCTATTTACACTACTACAGCGAGGAACCATCGCAGGCCTCACAAAGTTGGAATTATGCTTTTAGCCTGAGCGAGAGCCCTGAAATTTCTCCTCCACCAAGTCCTGATAGCCATATGTTCTCTTTTTAACAATGCAATCACTGGGACAGGGCCATAGCTAGCATTTACGATAGATTACAAAGGCCATCCGCGATTTGCGAACCGGAGTCCTCCCGATCTCCTGTCACAGGTTTTAGGTGTCGTCTGGTTCTCTGATCTTGTGTATCATTTGGCTCTCGAGTTGACTTTGAATCTATTCCTTCTTGTTCAATATATCATCATGTCACGATTTATGCTACACACTACAAGCCGAATCGACACCTACTTGCGAAATGCGATGTACATACAGGTTTACATTTGGAAAGCAAGAGCAAGAAGTAGGGTGAGACTATCCATACGAACCGCAGTTTACAAAAGAGAAAGCAAGACGATCGATTTTAGATCGATTTTTACATAGCCCTGAAGATCTCGGTCAAGATATCACCCTCCATCGCCGCCACGGTCCCCCAGAGATTGCGCCTGTGTCTCTTGCTGGAGTTTCTCCATCTCCGCACGGAGCTGGACTAGCGCTTCCTCCTTTTGCGCCAGGAGCGTCCGAGCGATGTCTAGAGCCGCTTGTACCCTTCCGATGTCCTGCGAGCCAGGACTGCGACACGCACTACGAGAAGGGGTTGGGGGAGTATCAGGTGGGGGCGAAGAGACATATCTTGGGGAAAATAGTAACGACACGAGATCGCCTTCTGAGTCCAGAGTGTGAGCAGTTGCAACTGCAGGCGACCCAAGAATGACAGTGGGCACGAGGGGCGACGCGAGTTCCATGCTTGCCTCGGTGGCGAGATCATCCTCCAGTAGCTGCGTACCATAGGTTAGATGGACATTAGGGTGAGCGTGAATCACCAAGAAGACGTACGTGTGAGGGTCGCACGTCAGATACTCGAAGTTGCTCGATTTCACGTAAAAGGGATTCTTCCCGATCGCGGGCCGACGAACGAGCGTGCTCAAGCTGCTCTCCGAGATCGTCCACCTCGGCTTGCAGTCTTTTGCTCCCCGATCAGAAACGGATCTCTCAGGGTAACGTAGGACTTACCGGACACATTCACCTTCAACCCGTAGAACATCTTGGAACGTATCCATGTTGATGCCATCCGTGACCTATAAACTGGTGGGTCTCTCCTGAAAGAAAACAGTTGCTAGACGCACCCTTCGCTGCCTTGCGGCCGATTCGATCAAGGTAGTCCGCTCTGATACAAGAGCGTCCATTCGGGTAGTCATCATACGGATTTGATTATCGAGTTGCGCGATAGATAGCATGGTCGAGGGAGATGCCGCTTCAGGTGCTAACGTGACCCTAGCGACTTCCAGCGGACGTGATAGAGAGTTCGAGTCGACGGATGCGCTCCTTGCTCGAGGACTAGGTTTGGGTGAGTGAGATGCTCGACAAGAGTCACCAGAAGCGGATGCTGCCATCCTGGCATGATCCAGCTGTTCGCATTCGTCAACCAGATGATCCCAAGCATGACAGGACACACACCCGCTCCGCAATCTGACGGATCTCTATCTCGAGCGATCTATTTCGAGCGTGGTTACTCTCCAAAAAGCGAAGACACTCCTCGTCTGACAGTGGTTCCGGTTCGGGAAGTCTCTTTTCGAGTCCCCATTTCTTGACAGCGTGGATGGGGTCGCGATGAGATTCTCCCGGAGTAAGACAGCCTTCTAGCTCAGCCTCGCGTACTGCGACTTTAGCCTCAAGCTCGTCGATGCGAAGATTTGCTTCTTCTACGGCTTTGCTATGCCGCTGCCGTTCTACATCGAGTTCCATTCTCAACCTGGCAATGATGGACGTGGCGTAGGCAAGCAGGTCGTTATTGCCCTCGTGCGCCCCTCCGCAATGCGTTGCGTCCGAGGCCGCCTGGTCTGGAGATCTGGGGTTGAGATTGCCTCGCTGGAAGGCGTTGGATAGGTCACGATGGTGCAACAGACGACATACCTGCCAGCTTCGTGATATGCATCCGACTACACGGCCACGAGCTCCATTCGTTCGAGACTTGAACTGATAACGTCGGAAACCAACATACGGTGTGTGGGGGAAATGATATCGGGGAGAGGAAGGATGTCGGACACACCTTTCTCGATGAGATCCTCGACGACGTCCTTTAATTCGTCCCTCTCGACCTCGAGGGTTTTTGCGATGCCACGCCAACCATCCACCTCTTGCACGAGTTTCTTCTTGGCCTGTTCTTCCGCCGAGATTTCCAGAGCATGCTGGGAACGCAACCCATCCAACACGTCGATCGTTTTCAACAAGCGGGTGTGAGCAGTCGACGCGCGCGCGCTATACGCCTCTAAACGGGCTTCGAGGGCGGCTATCTAGAGGAAAAAGTAGGAGATCAGGGAAGAGGTGATGGACATACGGCCGGTCCACAGACACGCACTCGGTTGTCTTTTTCCCGGAGCAGCGCTTTCACGACGACGCCATCTTGACTCGGTGTCTGGTCTCGCGTGCGACTCGGTCCCATGCTCTATGTCGTCTACTGTCTGTGGCAACGGCCGGACCTCGGTGTGGACGACAGTCTCAAACGTACATAGAAGGAAATTTCGGCCAACCTCAGGTACTGCCAGCACTGCGCGCTGCCCGTCGACCTGATACCCTCATGTCCAACACAGACATCACAGCATGGGAGACCCCATTTCTCAACCCACTCGCGCACCCCGACGGCGTGCACAGGGCCCTGATCATCCTCAACCAGCCCTTTTCGCGCCCCTTGCTCGAGACGCTCTGGAAAGCGTGCTCGTGGCGCTGCTGCGCGGACGGCGGTGCCAACCGCTTGTACGACCTCTTGGGGGAGGCCACGGACGGGGACGCGGTGCGGCATCTGTGCGACAGCACCACGTCGTCTGTACCGAGCGTTTGACGTGACCACGATCACAGGTACACGCCTGATCTGATCAAGGGCGATCTCGACTCGCTGCGCGAGGACGTGCGCGCGTATTATTCTGCCCGGGTTCGTTTTCTGGTGTGCCCTTCGGGTGGGCGACGATCTTGACGACGGCCCAGGGCGTCCAGGTGGTACAGGATCCAGCTCAAGATACCACAGATCTCATGAAGTGCATCGCGACGCTGGAAGAGAACGAGCGCAAGGAAGGACACGAGGTGAGACTCGCCTGTGCGACACACTGCACCTCTGAGCTTCGGTAATCAGTATGAAATCCTCATACTCGGAGGCTTCTCTGGTAGACTAGACCAAACGATACACGTCCTCTCCTACATTTACAAGCTCCGGAAACTGAGGTCGAGGGTGTATGTCATCACGGATGATAACATTGGCTGGGTGCTCGATGGGGTGCGTATGCATGTGTATATGTCTCATCAGGCCGTGATCCGCTTTCAAAGGGGCATCACCGTATATCCATCAATCATGACGTGCTCGGGCCGACGTGTGGTCTCTTGCCCGTCGGTATAGATTCTACCGTTTTGACCACATCCGGTCTTCGCTGGAACCTGGGTAAATCAACACTGTTTCACTCGAGAACAGTTTGCTGATCATGTTCAAAGACGAGACGGAGTCCTCGTTCGACGGACTAATGTCTACTTCGAACCATCTGGTCCCCGCAGAGCAATTCGTCACGATCAAGACATCTCGCCCAATCTGGTGGTGCGCGGAGCTACGTGGGAAGACGTAATCTGTGCTGCTGTTCTTTCCTAAGATAGCCTCGATGAGAGTCGCGTGGGCATAATTCATAGTCTATGTACCCTTTGATATCGATCTTCGGGTCTTACGTCGGTCGAAGTTGGAATCATTCACATTGGGGTAGATATGTTGAGCAATAAAAACCAAGCCCGAAACACCCACAGGCAACATGCCTATGTCTATACGCTATCGCTACCGCGCAGGTGTAACACCTCCCCATTCGTCAACTTCTCTCTAGCCTACAAGGGGCAAGAACAGCGTCAGCCAGTGTACCCCCACTACAGTGGTGAAATAGGGAGCTAACTCGCCTGCGTCAACAGATCCTCGTCGATTTCTGGAAGTATTTCCCGCACTGAGCCTGCCCAAGGAACAATCTCCCACCTCGTCGGCGGATTCTCAATACACAGGCAAAGATCCGTCGGAATGTGGGCACCGTACTCCACATTAAACTCTTCGCGCATCTGACGCTCACCTGCATCCCGTGGTAAGTCATCTGAGAGAACGGGAGTGCTGAGATCAAAATTTACTCACCGAACATCATCTCATCTAATTGTGACATCATCCCCTCGATGAGCTTCTCTGAGCGTTCTCGATGCTGCCGCCGCCTTGCGATCTCGATGAGCAGCTTATTAAAGGACGACTGGTATTGAACAAATCTATGATGCAAGTCCTCTACGACCAACAACCGCTGTTGGAGCGCCCCCAAGAGATCCTCGCAGTCCGTCTGTCCAAGAATGGGATCGACGCATGGAATTGCAATAAAGAGAGGCGCACCTCGACGTCCTGTTGTTTCTGTAGCATGTCTGCCATGATGTCTCCGAGCTCGTCCAAGTCGTCTAGCGTGCTACGGCCCGCATCTAGTTGTTCCTGTGCAGCTGTCTTGGCAATGAGTAGTTTTTCACTGCATCGTAAGGCATAGGTGAGGCGTCTAGAGTACCGCTACTCAAATCCGTGCTCACTGGGCTTCCTGTGTGGACTGCACGTCCTCCTCAAGCTCAACCATGATCGCAGGGAGCTCGTCCGTGTCTCGGTGCATCGCTGCAAGGTCGGAGTTGGGACGGCGTGGAACGGCAAGGGATGTGTGCGTACCCTGCATTTCTTCCTCGGAATGGGCTATCCCTGCCTCACTATCATGAAGCGCATTCGCCATTTGCTCATAGTGGGATGTCAAGCTTTCCAAATGCTTTGCCATACTTGTCGTCGTATTCTCCTGCGACGTTAACAGCGACGCAATCGGTGGCAGCGCGTTCGGGACAGGGAGGGAAGGGCGTATCGAGGATACCGCGTTCGAGAGCGTCTCTGGATAGTCGTACGTTGCCGACATGACGTCCTATACATGTATACATCAACGGTCCCAACGGCCAAGGGAGAGTGGGACAGAAAAGGGGCAGGGGTAGCACACGCACGTCGAGCCGCGTTCGATCGCTCTCCACGGCATCCAGCACCTGCTCAATCGCGACCTCGTCCACGAAATCCCGCAACGTTTTCCACGTCGACCGATCGAGATCCTTGCTTGGGAGCTTCTTCTCGAAGGCGGTCTCCCGTACGGTCGCTGAAGGGCTGTGAGTGGGGTCAATGGTGATGCCATTTGCTTTGTCGAGCGAGTGTTGGCTACCGAACAAGGACGACTCGGACGAGGTTTGGTGAAAGCCAGGAGGGACGAGCTGGGTGCCGAGGGATTCGAGGATGGCATCAAGCGCGGAAGTGCGCTCCGTGCGAACGGCGTCCCATTCCTGTCATATGTTGATAAGACGTCGTCGGCGGGGCGCGTATGGAACGAGGACGTACGCGAATCTGCTTGTCAAGCTGTGCGCGTTTGTACTCGATGCTCTTAGCCACGCTGGCAGCCAACTAGGAAGAGAATGAGAAGGACACGGTGGGGCATAAGCTGGCACACCTTGAGCTGTTCGATAACTGCCTCGCTGATCCATTTCACCTTGGCGTCGAGGGCAAGCACATCCACCACACACTGTGCTGAGGCGTTTGAGAGAAGACTAGCCCTGGAACAAAGTTGTTCACCGTGTTGGAGAGCTTTCTTGGACTGGAGTACGAGCGAGACGAGATGGGGCTGCTCCGGTGGTGAACTCATCAATGTGGCTCGACTCGCTGGCTATGGACTGTCGCACCACCGATACCTGTGGCTGTGCACGGCAAACACGCGCAGAGTCTCTGATACACACAAACGTAGCAAACATGCTCGTAGTACTACCAACAACCCCCTAAGGCCCGATCTTTCGGACAATGTTCTTTGCCTACGAAAAAAACTTGATCACGGTCATCAAAAGCAAGTTCACGCCAACGCACCTGATAGTTGTGCCTCTTGCCAGTGTTGTCGTTCTTGATAGAGTACCTGAGTTCCTGCGAAATAATCTGACAATGTCCAGGCCCAAGCGCCATGGCATCACGTACTGCGCCAGCCCCGTGAACACCGACGATCTCGCCACGACTGTGGGACACATTGTCGCTCCCACCACCAACGGGTCTATACTCGACCCTGTCTCCTTTCTGCGCTCGGATAAGTTACAGTCAATATTCCAAAGGCAAATCTCCTGAGTCCCCACCTGATACTGTGGCTCGCCGACTTCGAGTTCTGCCTGTCGAAGTGTTCAGTCACGAACTCATCGGCATTCGTCACAACTATTTCACCATTGTGACGACCTTTCTTCAGAGTTGTGCGGGGGAAAATAACGCGGGCGATAAAAAAACATAATTCTGGCTTATATACCGTCGCCGAGTGCTCATCGATGCCACGACGTCACTCGGTTTCATGACGTCGACGCTCCTGTGGTCGATCACGCGTAGATTAGTCAAGTCTTGTCACGTGACAAGTGAGACCCGTGTGAAAATATGATGGATACGGGTCAGTCAGAGTCGACGATGGCCGAGTCGAGTCCGCTCCATGCCGACGACGAACACAACCGGATCCTTCAGGTGTGTATAATTGACACCTTTGTGAACAACCTAACTCGACTACAGGCTGCGCTCGAACACCCGTTTGAGCCCGCCCAGGTCATCCCACCGAACTCATCCACCCTGACATCCCCATCCGTCCCCACTCCCACTCCTCCCACCGAACCCCCTCCATCGCACGCCCTCTCTGTCGACGACAACACTTGGCAGTCCGCCTACGCTGCCCAAGTTTCCGAATGGCGCGCCCAGTCTGCCTCCGCCCGGACCAAAGCCGAACTCGCCCGCGCCAAGTGGGAAGACATCCGTGCCCGTGAGAAAGCCGACCGTCAGTCCCTCGGTCAATCCCCCGAGTCCTGCGACGGCCTCGGCGATCACATCACCGCCTCCGTTGCCGCCGCCGACCAGGTCGTCTCACACTCCCTCACAGCGTCGGTCATGTCGGGTTCCGTCGAGCACGTCGCGTCACCTGCACCCCCAGAGGAGGGCGCGGAACGTGCGGTGCAGGGCAAGGCGGACGGGTCGCCTACCCAGCCATGGGAACACCTCTCGCTCTCGCCAACATCATCATACCCTTCCATGTCCTTCCCAGAAGCCTCTGTCCCCCACTCACCCTCGCACCAGCATGCTCTTCTTGCGCCGACTTCTGCATCAGCACCGTCCCAGACTCATTCCCATCATAGAGCGGACCGGAACCCCACCCGTGCTCCTCCTTCGACCTTCCCCCCCATCATGGACAATAGGGTTGCACGACGGACGCGATTATCGCTCGTACTATCCTCGCTTGCTATCAATCTACTGCTGCCGTTCATTAATGGCGTCATGCTTGGATTTGGAGAGATTTTTGCAAAAGAAGTTATTGTGGGATGGTTTGGTTGGAAGTCGCGACCCGGGAGAACGGCTGCTGGCCTAGGTCTTCGACTGTGAAGGCACATATCACAGGTGTACTAGCATGTCTTGTATATACAGAATACGACATTGGTACATAGACATGCACTCGTGTCTACAGTCGTTCGTTGCCAGGCATATTTCTGAGTTTGTCTAACTCCCAAGTCATCTAACACGTCTTCCGCCGTGGGATGATCAGAAGAGATAGGTGATGCATAAATCAACTTACTCACTTCCTCCAAGAACGGGGTCCATTATCATTGCCCTATACTGCTGTATTCCTGATATCAACTGCACGAAAGCGGTCCAAGCCATCATTCAAGAAATACGCACATGTCCCACTTTCCTGTCTTGGTCAGATGCCACTGCCACTGCAAAGCTACCCATTTATCAGTCACATGCCCCGCAAGCCAGAGTTGCAGCGCACTAGCCATCACGCCTGAACTACCCTCATCGATACAAGACCTGAAACATGCAGTGGCTATTCACAGTTCGTTTTTGTGACCCATTTTTTTCCTGCCATTGATGATCCAACGCGTTCCATCAGAAGTCTTGGTCGCACGCGTGCGCATCCCTAGTACGTCGCCCTCTAGGCATGGTTCCGGAACAGCAAGTCGGAAATTGCTTTGCCGGAAACAAACATCTGTCATGATGCTCGCTGTGAGGGCTGGGGACCCAAAGTGAATGGTTAGCGGAAGACCGATGGCGTTATCACTCCGGAGACCTGCACACACTGTGAGCATGTCCGCATAGGATACGCGAACGAGGGCCACGCTGGGACGTGGTGCGGACGTATGGTGTCACCATCACTACGCATCCTGATCCGGACCAGTTCCCACAGGGGCTAACTGTTTGAAAAATTAGAACCTTGGGAGGGAACTCATAGCAAAAAAAAAAAAGGGGGGGGACAGTCACACATCATAGAAACAGTCGCACTCATTGGGCGTAACCACCCCGTTCGCAAGGGTGAGCCCTTTCAGACCGTCCAGGTCCCAATCTCATGGTAATGACGTTGAGCCGCCGGTGCTCTTGAATGAAGCAACTTTGGCGTACGCCGCCAGCGCATTGATGGCTTGCCGACTGGCGCGCGTTCCTTTTCTTCGTGCACCTCACATGGCTGCAGGGTGAAGGGGCCGATGTCACCCGGAACACCTGACAAAAGAAGGATACTCATGGATAGCCTTTCTTCAAAGAACTTGCGCGGTGCGTATCTCTTGTTGAGGCCGCCGATTACCTCTGCAACGTTCAGCCAAAAGTATACAACATAGGATGAAATGACGACGCAGAAACCACGCATCTCCCTGTAACAAGGACTATGCAATCCGTGATGCGACCAGGTCTGCTTGGCGTATGGAACCTCACTCAGTTGTCGAGTCTCTCCAGATATCATCACGCCCTCCTACCCCACGATCATGCCCATGTGTAGTGCCTCACATACAGGCCGTTTCAGGACTTCATGGCGATGGGAGCTATAAAAGACCTCCATAGGATCATCGGGTACACAACCTATTGACTACGAAGAGACACGTCAAGTCCGACGGAAGGGAACGCATGTAGGTCATCTGCGAGAAGGACAGCGCCTCCAGCGACGGCCAGAACGAGCGCTTTTGAAAGGCGTCATGTCATAGACTACTGATCACTGTCAGCGTCTCTTCGCAGTCAATACGTTGTACACCCGTTGAGGTTTCGCGTACATATAGGCGGTCGACAAGCAGTGCATCCAAATCAGCGTTTGTGCCCTAACTCCAATACACTACGTTACATGGCAAGACATGTCCCAACGGTTGAGTTCCTGCACAAAAGTGCATCCAGAGTCAGAGCACTGTCAGGGACTCAAAACTATCCTCGAACGTCATTTACAGCCCTCTGATTATCAAAGTACTGACTTCTTTGATGGGTCTCCTAGTTGGCCTGTTCAGCATTGGCAACCCGTCATTTACAGACAAAATGTTGTTGAAGCTAAATATGTAAATGAAAATGTAAGCACGGTGACCGAACCCGAATGGGCCGCGCTGGGCTCGAATACATCTACAATCGTACATTGCCAGGCATGTCTCTAAGAGCTTGTCTGACTCCCAAGTCATCTAACACGGCCTCGGCTGCAACACGGTCAGAAGAGGAGTATAGACAAGCG
>JBBPTY010001238.1:0-10584 GCA_038094335.1 Tylopilus aff. striatulus | reverse complement strand
AGACGTCTTGTTCAAGGTGTGACAGCCACCGTTACCCATTGCTTGCAAATAACAAGCAGACCTGGTATCCGAGGGAGCATTGTCGAAAGTAGGGGCGCAATAGTGCCTTCGCTGTCCGTAGGGGTAATATCAGAAGTGAAACAATGGCAGAGCTTTGAACTAGGCAGGAGCGCTTTCAATAACGTACGGTGTTCAATCATTCACTAAAACTAACGTTTGAAAAAAGGAGTCACCAGAGACAAAACCAATAGACAGCAATCAAGCTTGGAGTTGTCAAACGTGGTCGGATAATGAAGAGGCACACCTGCAAATCACCGTAATCCAACAAGGTTATTCTTGAGCCTAGATTCCATATACCATTGCCTAGAATTAACTCACACAACCCTCCCAGAGTCCGGATGTGTTCACATACCGCCTCTAGTCATGTCAACGTACTTGACGCGTACCATCCGATTCCCAATGTCTGACGGCTTGAATGTGAAACCTGCCCGACAACGATGAAAAAATGCTCAGAGCATCGGCGACAGAACATCCGTACCCATCCCTTCGAAGTGCATCAGGGGCCTATCGGAGTCCAATATCCGCTCTTCACGTTCGCGTGCGAGCTCATGGGTCGACGTGGCATAGTCTATCTAGTACATAGATCGTGGTGGTGAATGATGTGGCGGCCATCCCAAGGGGTGACATGCGTGGTATATCCCGGAGGACCTGCTCAAGCTGCATTTGAAATAACTCAAGAGTCAAAGCATATCTGGGGCACTATCACGTTCGAGCCTTGTTGGACACCACGAGAAAGGACGAAGGGTTCGGATGTCCCCGTTCTCAGGGATCAGGTGATTGACGTAAGCGACCCGAGCGAGACTGCCACATTTGTACTCGAGTTTGCTTGAGTCAAGTAATCTCCTTAGTGGCCACCGATGACTCTGAGAGGTCGTGGTATGCCGTTTTACTTTTCACGACAGTCCTACCCCTCTGGGGGTTACTTACTCTGCACTCACTCATTCATGGCTACCAGCGAGATTGACTAGAGGCTCATCGACTTTCGCTGCAGGTTTTTTGGGGGCTCTTGACTTATTGTCCCTCTAAACCTTGCCTCATGGTGGACAGTACATGCGAGTGGTATCTACTTTCGACGCACGTTTGGTATTGATGGTATTTGCTTCGCCGTGGGTAAGCACACGCCGGTACGCACTCTATGGAACGTCTCGATGTCAAGTCTGACGTGCCATCTCGGGACATGGTTGCAAACGGTCCCACGGCACAGACTACCACGTCATTCTTCAACACGTTCTTGCGCCGTCTCGTCACACACGCCACCCAAGTGTTCGTTCCGTACCCTCTTACTAGGAGGCGTTGCCCATAACCGTTCCGCCGACAACGGACAACGCGGTATGGCAGCAAAGCGAACAAAGTCGCCTCAAGTACGTATATCTCTTGGTTAGCATGACTGATCACTCGCTCAGATACACTCATAGCCTCCAGGCGATGACTCTGAACCCTTGACCGCCAACGACAGGCCAGACGAAGACCTGGATCCTTCCGAGGACCTCGCCAAGGATTCCGCTAAGAATACCTGCAATCAAGGCAACGCGGACGCAGAGGAAACGGTCACAGGTATGTCTTTCTCAGAGGACAGGCCTTGCGACCACCGCGTGTTGTCCAGTCCCAGGAGCGATCTGGACCCTCGATCAGCAGCGACGATGCACGTCGAAACAATACGATTGATCGACAAGGCCGCGCCGCTCAAACACCACATTCCGTTCCTTACTAGAACCTCTTGACGAGCTGCCATGCATGCATAATGAATCGAGACCCTTAACCCGGGGCGTCCATGTCACAGCGCGTGAGATCTTCCTTTGATGCGCGTCGTTGGACTCATGGAGTTGATCAGCATCAACTAGGTGAGGTGATGACTGCTATTCAGTTCCTTTTTCCTGTCTCAGTTCCCGTGTGTATGACGCATTGTAGACCGGACATTATTGATGATTACATGGAATAATACGTACTCGAGCTCGTCACATCAAGCCTGGCGCAATCTCCAGAATCGTGGGGGGGTAATACAGCACCCCGTCGTTTGTCAGAGGACATCTGGCTAGATAAGTATAGGCCAAGCGACTGTGTCAGTCCCTGTATTAGATCTTTCATCTGTCAACATATGGATCTTGCGGAGCCTCGACCAGCCTGGTTGATAACAATAGTTTCCAAGTCTTCTTAGTCTATGTGCGTCGTGAACGTGTTCTTCCACAGGAGCTGGAGTCTTGGGTCCTAGCATCCTTGTTCTTTGGCCTCGCTGGAACTCGAGGAAACAAACCACGACTCAGAGAGTAGCGTTTCATCCGTCATGTGCGGGAGGGGATTCTCAGCAACCTCAAGGAAGACGTACCGGAGGCTTGACACAGAGAATGAGGTGTCCTGGATCGGATTGACTTGCGGCCGCGAGTACTTGTGCACGATCGGCGCAGGTATCCAATGGGTTTGGCTCGATTGTGTTCGTATCCCTTGTAGGTTGTCTGGGTCGTTTGGAATACTGTCATGGTGTCGGCTTTACGTCGCAATACTCCCACGTCCCATTAAGTATCTGGAAATGGGTGTGGAATTATCATAACGAGCGCGGATGTACGCACCATGGCCAATCGTCACTGACAAGAGGTGGTGTTAAGTAACCTCAGCTAGCAATCACGGCTGCTCTGCGGTATCAGCATCGCTCCGTTTCGCCTCCATGCGGGGAGGTACACGCATAATCTCGCCAAAGTTGGCGGCCAAACACTCTTTCCAGTGTCGCACACCTAGGTACTCCCCGCCCATTTGGAGTGTGACCATCTTTGAGGTACGGGTCTTATGGCGTCGTATCCCGCCTGGCATGCGGACAAAGACGAGCAAGGTATCACGGCAGCACCTGTTTTAAGGACTCAAAAATTGGCTATGCGGTCGTCTTCAGCGAGCACTTGAATATAAGGATCGGATCTGTGTCGCTTCAAGCTACAGTGGGCGAGAACACTCACCTTGCGTGTCAGATAATCGAGTACGTCGTTCCTAATCATGACCCGCAATGTGGGTGGCCTAAAAACGGTGACACAGGAGTCCAAGTGCTGAGATGACGAGGTGATGGAACGTGACGTAGGCACAGAGCATAACGTCATCATGCGGACTCACTGCGGCTTGTTCGTCTCCTTGTTCCCAAAGCGCCCACTTGGATCGTGAATGATGTCGACTGTAATAGGTGTGTCGTCAGTAGATATCGGTGTATTGATGCTGAACCATCGAACAAGAACGACCTAATCGAGTGGAAATCGGTGCGACGCACCACATACAAGCTTTGACATTTTCTACGAACGGTGAGTATCTCTGGAGCGGCGGGTTCGACGAGGACAGGGTCCGAGTATGGCGAGCAGAGGACTGGAAAGAGGTCACAAGCATGGAAACGACGGGGTGGGCTTATGGTCTCACAGCATCCAATAATGGGAAGTGGATAGCAGCAGGAACGAAGAGGGGCCATATGATTATTTGGGATGCGACGACATTCGAGCAGGTCTGGGAACACAGGGAACAAGATCAGGTCAATGCAGTCGAATTCTCCCCAGACTCGTCGCGTCTCGTCTCCGCATCGAGGAATAGGACAGCGTCCATTTGGGACACAGCCACACGAGAATGCATACTCATGATCCCACACGACGACTCTGTTCTTGGTGCACGGTATTCTCCGCAGGGAGACAAGATTGCTACAACCACAGAAACTGCTGTCCGACTGTTTGATGCGAGCGATGGTCGCTCTCTGGCACGCACTGACATAACACGCATTCCATTCCGCAATGCTCGGCTTCTCTGGTCCAATGACCACATCTTTGTTGTCTCTGGAAAGAAGATCTTGCAAATAAATGCATCCAGTGCATCTCTACTCCGGGAATGGCCAGCTCCAACGAGTACTGGCCCATGTATTGCCCTGCCCAAGCATAGCAACTTTGTGGCATACACCATACGCGATGCTATATCATTCTGGGACCTGGAAACAAACACGCAGTTTGGTCACATCGAGTTTACTGGAGAAGTATATTCCATTTCCATTTCTCCTGGAAACAAATATATTGCATTTGGTGGACCTGACGAGAAGATCATAGTTGAGAGCCTGTCCCACATTCTAGTAAGCACCATGTATTGCACTCATCTAATTTACTCGTTGGACCACGCGATGTCAGACGTCTGCCAAGGGACAAGGACAAAATGAGGCTCATTCAACAACATCTAGCCATGGAGATGACCCACCTGATTCTACCCTGGTGGGATTCAATCATGTTCTTGTTGTGCTTCCCTGGTCAACTCAACCCTCTTCAGGATCAAGCTGACAAGTCTAGGAAACCAAATCCAGGGGATGAAAACGATGACCTGCTCAATGTACGTGCTTGTTTCCCTTTCGAGCACTATCCTCATGGTGCCGCCCAGATTGAGTTGCCATCCAGCACACCGGCTAAGTTTGATATGGACGGGGTTCGGCTTCACTCGCTTTCTGAAGTCTAGTTTTTTGTATTGACGCTTCTGTAGGCCCCCACGTCAGAATACTTGGTCCACGATCTCAATGCCGGCTTATCTCGTTCTCATGCATCGCACACGCTGGATGTCCAACCAGTGGCCACTACTTCAGGGACACGTCGAAAAGGACTTTGCGAGGCTGTAGAACCACCTCAGCACTCGAAATCATTAAGGTTTAAATGGTGGCCACCAATGAGATCGAGAAAGAATGCCAAGAACCTGTCGTGCGACCCAATCTCCAAACCCTCTGGCCTTTCCGGTCCTTCTCCGCCAGCGAGAGTGACCCCAGGACCATCGAATTATGTGGCTGGTAAAGCCCAGAAGGTGAGCCCTCTGAGATGTGCCTGGGAATGGGACTGCTCTGAGTGCATGACTTCAGCGGACTGTGGTGGCACGCAATTCTGGAAGACCCATAGTTCGTCGTCGCCTGCCGAGTGTCGTTGCAGTTGCTGATCACATTGCAGAAAAAAAACCCACAGAAGTTGGCGCCACAACTGCCTCCAGGGAAGGATGATTCCAAGGAAGCCACCAATAGTGGTCAAGGTGGAATGGGCGCACAGGAGTCGACCGCAGTCACGGTGGGTCCTTTATTTTCTCAGATCACTTGTCAGCATTTTAATCTATTGTCCAGGAGCAGAGACGGGAACCAAACAATGATACGCCACCTGCTGGGAACGTCCGTTTGGAGGTGCACTTCCTTGTTTGCAACCCATATCGTCAGACTGACCGGCCCTACTAGCATCCACCAGGCTCAAAGAAAGTGAAAGTCTTCGTTTCGTGCCACTTTGCATTGCCTGCGTGGTTATTGTGTTTTAGATCAGGGGTTGTCAACTGATTCGATGTGGGATGATATATACGTGGACTCGGATCCTTCATGGGGCATGTCAGTGAAGCATACAGTAAATACTACACAAGATATAATCCGGGCTATTCGCCAAGATGGAATTACTCCTTCATTGCTTGGAGCGGACACGCCTTTCAAGGTATCCATCCCACGGATGTCCGACACCTGTAACCAGCCTCGGTATGATGACTTTCAAACAGCTGGGCTCGCTTCCATAGTGCTCTCCCTTGTCATCTCTGACGATGAACTTGCTGCCAGCTGAGCGTTTTTGGAGAACACCCTCACAGCCCCTCGATACCCGTCGCCTTGGAATGAGTCAAGGTCAAGAGCGACAGATCCTATGCCACTTCGCCAGTGAAACTCGCCCGACGAGGAAAGAACACGAAACAACAACCATGTGCGTTGATCGGCGGTCGTAATGGTGGGGAATCCTCTGCAAATGGTATACACGTCGGCCACGTCGACCTGCTCATGTGGGCTCCTGATCCCGCGTCATGTGGTATGTGAGACGACTTGCTTCGAGATTTTCTTTTTGCCCTCGTCTGCCTCAATCATTGTAGCCGGTCAGGCACTGCAACGCTATCGTAATGTTGTCGATCATATGGCCAATGGTGTTGGTGGTGATGGCTAGGCGTTGCTTTAGAACGGTATCATAGCTGTAGGGCGTTGGACGTCGGCGATGGCGATAGTGCAAGGGAATGAGACTCTCGAGAAGCTTTAAAATTGAGGGCAGCGGGGTCGTTTCAGTGCAAGGAGCGCTATAGAACAATTCAAGACTCAACCGGACTTGTTCTAGGTATCTTATGGGCGGATAGAACATCTTTGATCAAGCAATGAACGGGACCTCCGCGTTTCCTCGTGCCTCGCTGCCATCGTGAATGTCACCGATCCATTCTCACTTTACATAATACACATCTGTTTCATAGACAGAAGGTTTGCAATCGCTGCGTTCACGACTTTCCTATCGACATCCCGCCATCTAAACACCTCGCGGAGAGGTGTTTGAGGTGTCACTCACGTGTTGGGATCCAAGTATTTTCCGTCCACTCAAAGCGAGATGGTCCTCGAGGGACAAGGCTCTGGCATATGGTGGGATGTCCCACCGTGGATCATCGAAGAGTGTTGTGAATGAAGACGAGTGACGCATCACAGTACTAGGCCAGTCTCGAGTTGACCACCTAACTCGAGAAATCGTCATCAGGAGTGAGTGCTCAAATATGGGTACTGAAATTTGTCCAGGGCGATGGAGATGATCGAGGCGGTAATTTCTGCTTGCCAGTAGAGTACATCATTCCAAGTAGTCTGCAAGGTGAGTCGCCTGAGAACGATGACACACAGCCCAAGCGCCGAAGCCCTGGGGAATGTGGCCTACTATAGGCATAACATAAAATGCGGACTCACTGCACCCTGCTCATTGAACGCTGACCTCCTCGCTCCCAAGTAGCGCTCCTCATACCGTGGGGCATGTCAACTGTGATAGGTGCGTCACAGCAAGATATCGCGCGTGTTGATGCTGAGTTGCTGAACAAGAACAACCTAACCGAGTTGAAGTCGACGCGACGCACCAGGTATATGCTTTGACATTTTCTACGAACAGTGAATATCTCTGGAGTGGTGGTTTCGACCCAGGCAGAGTGCAAGTATGGCGAATCGAAGGGTGGAAAGAAGTTGCAAGCATGGAAACGGAGAATGTCCTCGGCCTCGCTGCGTCCAACGATGGCAGGTGGGTGGCAGCAGGAACACTAGGAGGGCATGTGATTCTTTGGGATGCAGCGACATTCGAGCAGGTCTGGCAACACAAGGAAGATGATGACGTCCATGCGG
The DNA here is from genome assembly GCA_038094335.1 of Tylopilus aff. striatulus. Classification (NCBI taxonomy): domain Eukaryota; kingdom Fungi; phylum Basidiomycota; class Agaricomycetes; order Boletales; family Boletaceae; genus Tylopilus; species Tylopilus aff. striatulus. Next base: position 3,392 of record JBBPTY010001238.1, on the reverse strand, counting down.
TTGATTTCTCCCCAGACTCGTCGCATTTCGTCACTGCATCGAACAACAAGACAGCTTCAGTTTGGGACACAGCCACACGAGAACGCATACTCGCAATCCCACACGACGACCCTGTTCTTGGTGCTCGGTATTCTCCGCAGGGAGACAAGATTGCCACAACCACTAAAAATGCTGTCCGACTGTTCGATGCGAGCAATGGCCACTCTCTGGCACACATTGACATAATAGATGTCCCATTCCGCAACACTCGGCTTTTCTGGTCCAATGACCACATCTTTGTTGTTTCCGGCAAGAAGATCTTGCAAATAGACATGTCCAGTGCATCTCCGGTCCAGGAATGGCCAGCTCCAACCAGACGTGCTGACCCATGCATTATCCTACCCAAGCATGGCAACTTTGTGGCGTACACCATACGTGATGCTATATCATTCTGGGACCTGGCGACGAACACGCAGTTCGGTCACATCGAGTTCGATGGAATTATATGGGCCATCACTATCTCTCCCGACAATAGACTCATTGCATTTGGTGGACTTCGCGAGAAGATCATAGTCGAGAACATATACCACATTCTAGTAAGTGCCATGTACTGCACTCATCTAATTTACTCATTGGACCATGTGATATCAGGCATCTGCCAAGGGGCAAGGACAAAATGAGGTGCATTCGGCAATATCTAGTCATGGAGATAACCCACCCGACTCTACCTTGGTAGGATTCAATCACGTTCCCATTGTGCTTCCCTGAGTAACTCGACCTTCTTCAGGATCAAGCCGACAAGTCTGGGGAACAAAATCCAAGGGATGAAAATGGTGACCCGCTCAATGTACGTTCTTATTCCCCTTTCGAGCACTATCCCCATGTCGCTGCCTAGATTGAGTTGCCGTCCAACACGCCGGGTCAGTTTGACATGGACGAGGTTCGGCTTCACTCACTTTCTACTAGTTCCTCGTACTGACGCTCTTGCAGGCCCCTGCGTCAGAAGACTCGGTCCACGATCTCAATGCTGGCCCATCTCATTCTCGTGCCCCACCTACGCTAGTTGTCCAACCAGTGGCTGCTACTTCTGAGGCACGTCAAACGAAGCTTCGCGAGACTGTAGAACCACCTCAGCGCTCGAAATCATCAAGGTTTCAATGGTGGCCGCTGATGAGGTCGAGGAAGAGTGGCAAGAACCCGTTGCGCGACCCAATCTTCAACCTCCCCGGCATTTCCAATCCTTCCCCTCCACCAACGAGAGTGACCCCAGGACTATCGAACTATGTGGCAGGTAAAGCCCAGAAGGTGAGCCGTCTAAGATATATCTGTGCATAGGACCACTCTGAGTGCATGATCTCAGCGGACTGTGGTGGCACGCAATTCTGGAAGACCCATAGTTCGTCATCGCCTGCTGTCACAGTCACTGATTGCATTACAGAAAAAACAGCCACAGAAGTCGCCGCCGCGACCGCCTCTGAGGAGGGATGATCCCAAGAAAGCCACCAATACTGGTGAAGGTGGTATGGGCGCACAGGAGTTGACCGCAGTTACGGTGGGCCCTTTGTTTTCTCAGATCACTGGTCAGCATTTTAATCTATCCTCCGGGAGCAGAGACAGGAACCAAACAGCGACACGCCACCTGCTGTGAATGTCCGTTTGGAGGTGCACTTCCTTGTATGCGACCCATGTCGTCAGACTGACTGGCCCTATCAGCATCCACCAGGCTCAAAGAAAATCTTCGTTTCGTGCCACTTTGCATTGCCCGCGTGGTTATTGTGTTTCAAATCAGGGATTGTCAATTGATTCAGTGTAGGATGTGTACGTGAGCTTGGACACCCTTATGGGGCATGCCAATGAAACATACAGTAAATACTACACAAGACATAATCAGAGCCACTCGCCAAGATGGAATTACTCCTCCATTGCTTGGAGCGGACGTGCCTTTCAAGGTATCCATCCCACGGACGATCCACACCTGTAACCAGCGTCGGTGTGGTGACTTATTCATGTCCATTCAGCATTGCAAGCACCTTCTCCTCGAGCTGAACAAGTTGTGGGCCAGGCCTGCGATGGACTTCCCGGTTTGATGACTTTCGGGATCGCACTCGCAAATACGGGTAACGGCGCAGCACTTGCTCGCTCGGCCTCGTTCTCTTCTTCAGACCCGGCAAAATGGTTTTTCAAGTCCCTGAGCCGAGTTCGTTCGTCGCATTGGCCTGCAGGTGGGATCACGAACTGGAAGTACGTGACATGGTGCCTGTGTCGGATTTCGGCTTCAACAAAACACAAGGTTCAGATGACAGAGACATACCACCAGAGCTCTGGGTTCGTGGCTCTTTTTTCAAGAGTAAGAACGGTAGCAGTAAGGTGGTGCATCTGATGCGTCGACGGCATCGTTGACTGGGCGTTTCCATGCTTGGCCCGTTCTCTCCATCCAATCAATGACATACTGAAGACCTGCACTACCCTCAGCGCATGGATTTGACCGAGCACAAGATTATACACACCAACCTCTGCCGATAACTCGAGCTCAATATTGAGATCGATGAATCAGGCATGTTGGTCGGTGTCGCCCTGAGTCCAAACATCAGTCCAAGTTATAACCCTGGTCGGACCATCATGATCCCGGATTCAACACAATTTGATCATTACGGTTGGCAAGTTGAAAAATAGAATAATATGAATTCTAGTCCAAGGCCAGCGCTATCAAGGACTCGCATTTGCGACTTCCGTTCTCCAACCCGCCACCTTGTCTTGCACGACCCTCTGCTCCCTTTCTGCCCTCTCCTCCGCAGCTTTTCTCCAGTGTTCCTTTACCCTCTCTGGTGACATCATGACGTATGGAAATATCATGAGAGAATCCAAAAGGTCGTCGGGGTTGTCAGGTGCCTTGCGCTTTCGTCTGGCAGCACGCTGGTCATGAGCCTGATCTTGTTCGTTCTTCGTCTTATCCCTGGCGGTGTTCTCATTGGCAATCGCCTGATGACTCCCTTGAGTTGCGTTGGTGACCCCCTCAGGGTAATATTGGGACTTCCACTTTGCAAGTTGATCCTTCATGCTCTGAGGAACAAAATGACGCAGTACAGCACTGGCGTAGACGGCGTCAAAAAGAATGTCAGGTGGCCACTGATCAGCATCGGACATTCGGACTTGGCGTCCTGATCTCAACCTACGATCGCCAAGTTTTTCTGGTCTATCGGGAACAAAGAGGTGAGCTGTACACCTTTTTTTCCCTGCCGATGCAGTGGGGATGACGTCCTTCGTCGTCATGGCAAAGTTAGGTGTCTACTCATCAGAGCCATCAGACTCAAATCAGGTACCATGATAGGATTACTTACCACTAGGAATGCAACATGGGTACCGAAGGAAGCGTGGGTGATTTTGTTTAGGAGGATACCGTTCCGAAGGTCGTC
>JBBPTY010001237.1:0-10592 GCA_038094335.1 Tylopilus aff. striatulus | reverse complement strand
CGTCTGACGTGTTAAACACGCCAGGGTTACTGTAGCGAATCGAGTCAGCCACTTGATAGGTACATAGCTGAAGGTAGGACCATACAGTGATTTATTGTCTAGAGAGAAAGGCAAAAGGTTATTACAGGCTGAGGGAATATTTGTTGGGTGCTTACACCAAGGCCAGCAGAGCCCTCTTTTACCTGCCTGAGCAGTAGCGGCGAAGATGGAGAGAACTACAAGAGTAGAAAGCAGCATGATAGACTTGGAGGATAAAAAATATCAGAAATACCTGAACAGTATTTATACTGCCCTGGGATCCAGTTGGGACAGCATTAACGCGAATCGGTATTCATCAATCGTGTGGGCTGTGCGCCGGTTAAAAACATGTGTATTCAGACACGCTGGAAAGGCAATTCGACACACCTGGTGAGGTAAACTGGCCAGGAGGCGGTGAGTGAAATATATTATCCATTGTAAAAGATCCTCAGTACGGCTAAAGTAGTCATGTTAGATTCTCAGCTTGTTGTCATTTTTCTAGTTTCCGGACCGCTTCCAGTAGCACCGCGCAACCCCATGACCGGGCCACACTCCTGTGCCAACCAAGCGGTGGATGTACGTCATCGCTTGTGAAGCACTGGAATCAGCGCCGGAGTCAGTTTAGACCATCTTATTTTAGCATCCGAATAAGCTTGTCTAGTCGTAACTTTTGAAAACCTTCCGGACCAAGTCTCAGTCCCGTTCACATAGGTGGGAACAAGTTGGCAAGTTACACTCCACTTTCGCGCTGGCATGATCACATGCTGGCGGCAGCCATCAATGTCCGAAGGATTTAATATAAACCTCAAAACCTGCCGCTATGTCAGTCACGAGAACTGGGCGCTTCTCAGTGACTCAAAAAACTTGAATCACCTTGAAGTGACTGTGACAATCGCACGATTAGTAGTACACGCTGCCGAGTCAGGGGACACCTCATCCTCAAGCCTCATACATCATCGTTTGTACCAGTGCATATTGAAGGCCGACGACGACGACAACCTGTTCACGTCAAAGCGATCCATTTGGTTACCTCCATGATCTGTGGCCCATGGGCTGTTGAACATTGTCGCACCCGTCAACGCCATATAGCAAGCGCCTGGATGCCGGTGTTTCAACACAGAGTAGCTCGACCTCCACCATCTTTACGGACATTGATCGCGATGGTATTCATAGCCTCTTGAATTCAAGTTCAGCGCGGGAAAAATAGACTAGTCCAACCTATTATTGGTTTTGATATGCGATGGAGCGTTATCCGATCGCGATCGCGAACCTGCGGTGCCAGATGGCAACGCTCCTGGACGGTAGTCATTGTGCTCTACGAATCATCCGAGGAGGACTCAGGTTATTGGTTTAGACCCCGAATGACATCGCTTGCCGGAAAAGGCTGCTGGAAAGTGAATTCTAGCAACGGTGGATTACAGGGATACCGGCACAATCAACTCTTGCATGTCTTCATCTGGTCTGTCCGTCATATCGAGCTAGAAGAGCTACCTTTAAAGTTGCGGCTGCTGCTTGGAACATCATCGGCAATCCCCCGCGTTGCTCGAGTCCTCATCTGCATGAACGTTGGATGCCATCGGTGGTTATGATATAGAAAGGCCACATACCCCATCCATATCCTCGTACAAGTATCCGATCACGCACTGCGGGAGGTTTCGCCTTGTGTGGTAGCATCGGCGGTCGATGGAGTATGGAAACGGATGGTTTCGAGTGACAGTTCGTGCATGGTGGAGCGAACCTGCTTATCACACTCCTTAAGATTGAAGAAGATCCGAGACGCAAAAATGCCGTGAAAGGCCACTTGGGCGCTGTAATGAGGTAAGGAGCTATAATACCTAGGCTGTGAGAAAAGATACGAACGTATCTAACGCAGGAATATATGTCATCTGTTATGCATGCTCAATACAGCTGGCCCGTGTATAAATGAATAGAATGTGCGCACTTACCGGTGCAGCGATGATGACACCCATGTTCACTGCAGACAACACTAATTGACGGATTGAGACCAAAGTGTTCTCCTTAGAGATGAAACTACTGACAGATGACCCATGACATATACAAGATTCCGTCCCAATACAAAGTATTGAGCGTTCTGCTGCGAAGATCGCCATAGGTTCGAAACTTTCTCCACGAACACATACTCTGAAGGACTAACAGAAAGTCATACCCTGCTCGCTGGATGAAGGTGCCACATGAGCTACTTACCGATTTCGTATGCTACCAAGAAGCCATACAAAAATGCGACGTTCCTCGACGATCCGTATGCGCACAAGGATGGATAAAATTCTATCCGGAAGGTGATCAGCAAGGTGTCCATATGCGCAGAGTGAACTGACGATAATATGACTTATAATCCCCAGGTGAGATGATTTTGAATTTTAGCCCTATCACCTCAGCGATTACAATGAATGACTGAAAGTTTGTATGAAAATTAAGTCAATAGTACAACGGAGTACAGAACTTGCCGCCGCCAAAAACAATAAGACAACAAGCACCCGCCTTTTGCAACCCCATAAAGCGTATGTGCGTATTACCAACAGTCCCTCCACGGCGACGATGCTTGCGGTGGAAACAGCTAGGAAAACTTATCTCAAAGGTTCAGTCAGTGCGAATACATATAGTCATACCGACTAAGGCGTAAATGAAAGAACCGCACTGGAGATGGGGATTAAAGTGGCCACCGACAAGAAAATAAGTGTGCGCACTCTTTCATTGACCATAGCGTCTGAGTAATGTCTTCATCAGACTTGGACATGCCATCAGATAAGAGAGCGAACGAACTATAACAAGAGAGCACAGATGCTATGAGAGGGAGATATCTCGACAATGTGAACACGATGCGTGTCGTCTCCCACTTCGTGCCCCACACATACTCTACCTAAAAAAATGCTTGAGAACCATAGGACGTAGAATGATCGAAAGTGGAAGAACCTCTCTAGAAACCGTCAAGCAGTAATCAAAGACCTGAACGACGCAAGTATCAGACCAAAAGGGAGATCTGACGATATTACACGTACGAAGACAGCCAACGCGGCAACTACGGGGCAACCAACAGAGACATTAAATATTAGGGTGACGTAGCCTAGTCAATGCAGCCATACCATTGAGAGACTGTAGCACCGAGAAGGAAGGCATCAGTTCTCCACCAGGTCGAATCTAGCGAGAACGAGGTAGATACCTTGGAAAACCGCAGGCGAAATAGGTCTGTCAGGTTGACCTCGGGTACAGGATGAACAGACATTGGAGTCAGCGTGAAGAAATATCAGAGCGCTCAGCTTATACAACAGCAAGTTTGTCAAAACATAGCGAGTCATTGCTTGCTGGCGATGGCCAGACGATAATAGATATCAGAAGTTTTACAAATATGGACTTTATTGAACTTTATTGAACAATTTCGAACACAACGTGCCCTACGTACGCCAGAATTCGATTTGCCGCACCCATTCGCCAAGCCGTCCCTGCCAGTCTCCGGACAATTCTAAGGACTCGTAGACTTTAGAACCCATCCTCGCCCATCTGTGCCACATCGCCCATGCATGCAGAACTCGACACATCCTCTCTCGCATCCGTCGAACCAGCTTGGCCTTCACCAATTCACCAACACCGGGCAGACCAACCCGATCTCTCTCCGCATCGCTCCACTCCACATGTTCGGGCACCGGGAAGACCAACCCGATCGCTCTCCACATCACTCCACTCCACACCATACTCGGGCCTGGGCCTAACTCGACGTCCAGCTGCCGCGGTGGCAGCACCTGGCCTTGCCGCCTTCTTCGGATGATGCCCCGCCCGGCCGGGTGCATAGTGTGTGCTGTGAGGCGGAGGCAGAGGCAGGCAGGCAGGCATGTCACAATCGGGCGTGTCGCAGTCGGTTGCCTGCCTGCCTGCCTCCCCCTCCCACCTTCCCCCCCTCTCTGCTCCCTCCCTCCATTTCCTTGCCGCCACCTGGTGGGGTGCACTCCCCCGCGTGCCCCGGACCGGTCCTTTCCCACACCTCAACATGCCCTCTGTCGGACTCTGGAACCTTTGGGTCCCCATGCTGGGGTTCTCCAAGAGGAACCTGATTTAGTGCGATTGTGTGATTTAACGGCCTGGGACCTCTAAATCGCCCTAACTATAGACACTTAATTTTATGTGCACTTGCTTTGTTTATGATGTGAGAATAGGTTGTAATGAAATAGGCTTGTCAAGATCAAAAAGATGCTTGTAAAACTTTTGATGAGGGTAATGATAAATACCATGAATCATGCACACATCCAGATCTGGTGGCAGATACCCAGGGCAGGCCATTAAACATCACTAATTTCAGTGTTGGCATTCTAATACTTGCACAACAACTGCTGTGTAAATCAAGCTTACAATTACCCACTGCAGGCAACTGAGATACTGGCAATATTATTTGAACTTCCCTCTGAAGATGGGCACAGATAGAAATGAGTACACAGTTCAGTGTCTTACTTGCAAGTGCAAGAGAAGCCCTAGGAGGTTCTATTGGCCTTGGTTTTTGGTCATACCATTGTGGCTACATGATAATGCATGTGCCAAATCCCACTTGCTTGTTAAGTGTAGTAATTATCAAATCCCATGTTTCCTCACAGTAGGTGTAGGTGCCAGAGGAAGGTTGGATGTTGGATCAGAGATAGATGGGTGGAGGTATGAAGTTTGTAAGGGGTTGGCTGGGATGTCTTCTCCAGTGGAAAGTACAAGGATAGTGGGGGCAAACTCCTGATGAAGTCCTGAGGGGCTGGGGTGAATCTGGATATTGAGGGGTGAAGTCCAGAGTTCCTGATAGGAGTTTGTAGGGGATATCTCCTGTTACAGTTGGTTGCTCCTTCCTGCCACTGCACTGCTTGCCTAGCACTGTCTTGATTCACCTATTTATAGTGCTGTATGTTTCTGTTGTCATGGATGATGCCTCCTAAGTCATTTCTCTCATAATGACTTAGTATCCCCTTAGCACACATTTCCTTATTTCACATTTCCTTATTTATGTTGATCTGACCTGCCCTCAAGTTACTCACTTCACATTATATACATGACCTCTCCATGTATGTATCTTCTCATGTTTGTTCTATGCAATTATATGTTCAACTTGTGTCCTTGACTTGTGGCTTTACTCCCACATCTCCAAGTACATCAACCCCAAGTCCTCAGTCATCCTTCCCTCATCCTAGCTTCTCCAGATGTAGTGCCTCTATGTGAGTGCCTCCTGGAGTTACTAACCACAGGTTTTACATTATGCATAACATCTCCTAGGAAGTCCTGGGCAGATGGTGGAGGTGCCACAGGGCTTCATGGGGGTCTAGGACTGGAGTTGTAACTTGGGGAAACTGAGGGTTCTCTCCTGTGGCCTCTGAGGGGTTTAGAGGGTGAGGGGATGGAAGATGACCAAGGAGGACAAGGGGATGTTGAGGTTGGGTCAGAGCACTGAGGGAGAGGCTAGGGGGCAAGGAACCTTGATGTAGGACTTATGTGTTGTGCCCTTGCTCAGGTCTGGTCCTTGTTTCAAAGGTAGAAGGTGGAAATGAGTCCCCAAGAGGAAACTTGCTGGGAGGGTGGTGTCAGAACCATGCAGCTCACCTCCCCAGCCATCTCCAATCCCCTTACCCCAACCCCTCATCACCCCCTAGACCTCCCCTCTGATCCCTGAGACCATCTTCCAACATCTCCCCACCTCCCCATCACCTCCAATCCTTGTTGAGATCCCCTTGATGAACCTTCAACCTGTTTTGGACCCATGCAGTCCATTCTAGGAACCTCCATGCCTCCTCCAGCTTGCAACCCCAGTCAAGCACCCCTGTGGCAACCCCATATCCTCCCCCATTCCCCTGTCATCATCTCTGACTTATCTTCTGTCCTCCAATACCCCTTCAGTTGCCATGACCCTTCCTCCACCCCTAGTTCCACCCCATGCCTTCTCTGAACTTCTCCTGTATATCCTCACACTCTAGATCTAGATTATGAACCTATGAGCCTAACAGCCTTGGTTACCCTTCTTTTGTACCCTATGAATACTTTACATTGAGTTGCCTGTCAACCATTCCTCATGTAGCTTACTCATTCATAGCATTCTTTGCTTGTACCCTATGAATCCTGCCTCAGACTTCACCCCTTTGTACTTGCCATCATTCACAGTTCATTTCCCCTTTTAGACTTTGTATATCAAGTCCCTGTAGTACTCCTTTGTACCTTAGTTCAGTTATTCAAATTGTCTAGTCCATCCACTTGATTGAGCCTTCCCACTCATCACTACCTTCTCAACTTGCCCTCTGAGCAAGTACTCCTTGGGGACTTGTCTTCTCCCTTCCTACCTCCACAACAAGGACCAGACCTGAGTAAGGTGTGACACATAAGTCCTATGCCAAGGTTCCTTGCCCCTCTAGTCTCTCCCTTGGTGTTCTGACCCAATCCTGACTTTGCTGTTGACCCTGATGTCCTTTGTCAAACTGTCATATCCCAAAGCAGTGCTAAGTCTTTCTGGTACTTCTTGTGATGTTTCCGCTGGGGTTTCCAATGACATCATGCTTACCAAACACCCTTGACTTCCAGACTTCCCTTGTTGTCACCCCTATTTAGTTATCCTTGTGTTCTGACACTTGTGCCTGATATTTGATTGACTTGCATGCCTTGTAGCTTGACTCTCTGACATACAGTTCCTGCATAGCACCCAGCTTCTGGTGACTTTCCAATTATGATGCTAGTTTCCACACTATACTTAACATGCACAGTTACTGTTCCTACAGTTTCAATTGTTAGCTTGTTTCAGATTCTAGTATATAAGACCCTCTGTATCTACTGTACTCTTCAGTTTGAATATCAACTAAGTCCCTCCATTGAATCCTCTGAGCCATCACTCTAACCTGACTCTCCAACTCCAAGGACAGTGTACACAAGGGTGTGACACATAAGTTCTGTACTGAAGACCCTCGCCCCTCCCACTGTTTCCACTTTCCAGAACTTTCTGACCCCTTCCACCCCTTTCTGGACCCTTCTGCTCCTTCTGGAACTTTCTGACCTTCTGAGATTCACCTGGAGGAATTGGGCTTAACACAAACCTTGATCAGTCCCCATCCCCCCTGTCCTCCAAACCTCTCAGAGACCAAGAGAGAGAATCCTTGGTTTCCCTGAGTTCCAACCCTGCTTCTAGACCTCCATCAGGCCCATGGCATCTCCATCCTGCCTGGGACCTCCTAGAGAGCAATCCCTTGCAAACTCCTATAAAGAAACTCTGGACTTTGCTTCTTGTTAATAGGACTTCCATCAGCCCCTTGGGAGACCCTCAGGAGTTCGTCCCCCAACCCCTTGTACCCTTAGGTACCCCCTATATGACACCCTTGTCCCCCTCTGGAATCCCTTGTCCCTATGAACCCTTCTCTGTTTTTTGTTGGAAATGGGGTTTGACAGGAGGCATGAGAGGTAAGAAGGCAGTAGATACTGAGATGATGATTTGAATAACTAAGATAGGGTACATTGGAGGAGTAGAGAGACTTATATACAAAGTCCAGAGCAAAGTCTGAAAGAAGGAAAGTATGTTGATGATAAGGTAGCATGGGAATGGTGTGGTTGACAGTGCAGATGACTTAGAGCTCAGACGATTGACCCCTTGGTGGGGTGAGAGGCAGTATTCGATTGTATGTACCCATAGCTACTGTCCTAGCTATATACTGTACCTCTACTATTCAATGGGCTTCAGTAAGCCCATAGAATATGTCTCATCTTACTGAGATGATTACTGACCAATATATTTTGTGTCACATGCCAAGCTCAGATTGCCATTGGGTCCTTGCACTCCAACACTCCCCCTCAAGCCAAGCATAGGTCAAGGCCTTTTGTGTGTTGGGAATGCTTGTTGCATGGCAGTGCTTTGATTAATATATCCACTGTCATGTCATCTGTATGGCAATAAATGAGAGTAAGCCACCCTAATTTGATGGATTCTTGCATATGTGAGTTCTTTAGATCAAAATATTTGGCCTGTTTGTGGAATTGAGCATTCGTCACGATTGCAATAGCAGACCTGTTGTCGCCATACAGAATAGTGGCTCATTTGGGCTCATAATCAATTTCTTTGTATACATTTCTGAGCCAAATGATGTTATGCAGTACATGGGATCCTGTGGAGAATCACCCTAGGAGGTGCTCATGGAGAGGCACAATGTCTAGGGACTCAAAGGCTAGGGAGAATGGTTGAGGGAACAAGAACCAAGCAATACTTAGGGTAAGGGGAGTGAGGCCCTCACACAAGGACACAGGATAAAGCATATAATTGCACAGAACAAGTGTGAGAAAAGTACATACATGGATACTACGGTATATATTGTGAACTGAGTTCACATAAGGGCAGGCTTCAGAAAGAACAATAGAATAGGAGAGAACAATAGCGGACTATGAACTGTGGGGATATATGACCATTGTGAGAGAGACAGTCAAGGAGGTAGAAGTCCATGGCAACATGAATGAGGAGAAGTAAAAGATGGAAAACCCAGGTCAGAGATACTACCAAGAGAGGACAGAGCAGATCAACTGTAACATTACCCCCTTCCTATTCTTGAAGTACCACTTCAAGTCCTAATCCCTTGCTCCGTAACCAGGGGATCCTGAGGTGTTGGTATAGGTGGAATCATCCCAGGGGGTGTCATCATTGATAGTCTCTGCAGGAAGTGGGGGAGAAGAGATTCATTCCACCAGAGGGAGGGTATTTCTCTGCTGAGAGCTGACCAGTACTGTGTAGGCATGACCATCACTGGGTGTGAGACAGAGAGGATTATTTGGGCTGTAATCTGGCACCTGGTAGTCCAGAGGAGTAGGGGGTAGGCCTAAGAATGAGTAGTGAGGGTTGTTGTTGTCTTGTGGTGGTGGAGATATGGCTATGTGCAGGATGTTGGTTTTGGGGATGAGAGTGGGACAATGACTACACATAGGGGGGCTGGGAGATGATGGTTGAGATCGGGGGGATGAGGTAACTGGTGTAGGAGCAAGGAGCTCTCTATGGTTACAAACCCCTAGTTCCCAGCTTTTCATTCACAGGTCCCTGGTTGAGCCCAGTGATGCCCTGAGTCAAGAGTGTCATGCTTGAGTCAGTCATATTGGTCAAGTAGCACTGGCCAAGTATGGTCTGGCAGTTTCTAGTTCTCTCGCAGTAAGTTTTAGTTGCTATTCACACCAGTTCACATTAGTAGACTTGCATGGTCAAGTATGAACTGAGTCTGAGCACTTAGGTAGTCCAAGTCGGACTGCCCAAGACCTGGTAGCAGCAATTGTGTGGCTGCGTGCATAGTGTCACTCAGATGGATTTGTTGGACTTTGGGCTAAGCTGCTACCCACATTTTGTAGCATTAGCAGTACCTCTTTACCTACACAGTCAGCCCTGGTCATTGGACCAGGTGGCAGTACCTTTTTTTTAGTTTCTCTCATACAGTCTCAGGTGTGCCCAGACTATAAAGCCATGTACATGGCACCTAATAAGGAGCTTTTCCCACTGAGAAGGGACCACCAGTGAGTGTCCAGGGAAGCTCAGAGTAAGTGACCATCATAGGTCTTTACTTATATTCTCTTTCTTTCCCCTTTGTGCACCTGGCTGGTACTTTGCCCAGCTCAGTAGCCCCTATTTCTGTGCAGTCGCACCCAGAGTCACTCGGACTCATCTTTTTCTTCACTTGGGTTTGGTCAGCCCTCCCTTGTTAAGTCTACCCTTGCAGAACTAACTCAGCAGGAAACCTTTGGGATGATCACTCGTTCCCTTCTTCTCTTTCTCTTCTTTGCTTGCACTACAGCTCTCCCTTGGAGTTCTGCTGCAAGATATATTTTTGTTGTTCTACACCGGGGAGGAGGGGGTAGTGGGTATGCGAGTTTGATCCAAGGTGTGGAGGGAGTTATCCAGCTCTATCATGGTTTCCAATAGACTAAGTTGATGCATGGTAGAAAGAAGATGAAGATCTAGGTCAAGTTGGAGATGAGTAATAGCTGAGATGAAGAAACAATGTTGGCTTTCTGTTACATTTACACTGGATAGGTGATGACGCAGACCTTGGTCTTAAGGTGAGCTGGCGAAGATGATATAAAGTGGAGCAAAAACCTAAGTTCTCAAGCTCAAAGATATAGATGTTGACCTGAGCCCAGTATTTGGGAAGATAGTCAAGAAGAGGATAAGATTGCTGGCTATGGTGCTTGCCAAGGTAGAATCAAGATGAGGACTATGGTTACATGTGTGGTCCTTATATATGTAAAAGATATGCGCACAGACCATGTCTAAGTAAGGAAAGAATGCGCTGATTGGAAGATAACAAGATAAGTGGTTGTATTGCTATTGGTTAGAATGTTTATAGAACAAAAGAAGACATGGGGATCAAGAACAGAAGTATCAGATGTAATAGAGGTTTGAGAAGCATGACGGTGATTACCATAAGAGGCCTCAGATATGATTGTGGGAAAAAAGATCAAGAGTGGTACCAGTTGAGCGGTAAAGAGTAGGTGAAGCCTAAAAGAGTAAGATTTGCTAACAAGATATATAAGGGTTAGCTAAGTGAAAGGAAAAAGATTGGTGATATAGGACAAATCATAACACTTTCAGTAAG
>JBBPTY010001236.1:0-10601 GCA_038094335.1 Tylopilus aff. striatulus | reverse complement strand
GTATTGCACGAATACTGGTAACAACTTGCCGCAATTTCAGGTTGAGTCGCCATAATTGTTCATGTGAATCTGTGTTGTTGGTAGAGCGCGGATGAAGCACATTTTGGATATGGTGGGCCAGCTGGGCGAACTGTTCTGCCAATGCCTGCCCTTCCGAGCAAGACTCGATTACAGCGAGCAGCGGGGAGTGGAGTCGAGAGCGCTGACTCCAGAACACACCTCTTCCTTGTTCGAGGAGCTCAACGGCACGATCAGGAAGATTATTGCGAAGACATGCAGAAAAGGCATCGAGCGGGATCGAGGACACGAGCTCCTTCTGGAGGACATGATGTGTAGGCAAAGAAGGTAGAATAGTTAGATGTTCAGCAAGGAATCGAAGAGAGGTTTCATATGCCAGAATTAGTGTTGGACTGCGGAATATTTCAGCAGCATCAATCCAGTTGTTAACAGTGGAAATATCTCCCGGGGATCCGACTGGTGACAGATAGGACAATTGAGCATAAAGACTGAACAGTTCGTCGAGGTCCTGCATGATGCCGAGCCAGTTGTACCGAGTCTGGAGATCATTGGCGAGGTTGTTCAAAGAGCGCGAGCGATCTGGGTGTCCTGGCGGGCGAAGCCCTAGTGCCTCTCTGTGGAGGACAATTGCCTCCTCCAGATCCTCCATGACGCCGAGCCGGTTGTACCGAGTCTGGAGATCATTGGCGAGGTTGTTCAAAGAGCCCGAGCGATCTGGGTGTCCTGGCGGGCGAAGCCCTAGTGCCTCTCTGTGGAGGACAATTGCCTCCTCCAAATCCTCCATGACGCCGAGCTGCTTGTACCGAGTGTGGAGATCATTGGCAAGGTTATTCAAAGAGCCCGAACGATCTGGGTGTCCTGGCGGGCGAAGCCGTAGTGCCTCTCTGTGGAGGACAATTGCCTCCTCCAAATCCTCCATGACACCGAGCTGGTTGTACCGAGTGTGGAGATGATTGGCAAGGGTATTCAAAGAGCCCGAACGATCTGGGTGTCCTGGCGGGAAAAGCCCTAGTGCCTCTCTGTGGAGGACAATTGCCTCCTCCAAATCCTCCACGACGCCGAGCCGCTTGTACCGAGTGTGGAGCTCAGTAGCAAGGTCGTTCAAAGAGCCCGACCGATCTGGGTGCCCTGGTGGGAGAAGCCCTAGTACCTCTCTGTCGAGGACAATTGCCTCCTCCAGATCCCGCATGTCACTAAGCAGCTCGTATCGAGAGACGAGATGGTATAGCAGGGAGTCCAATGCAACCGGTCGCATGTGTTCGTCCGATGGGCACAGTGCTAGAGCTTGGCGGTCTAGGTCGATCGCTCGGTCAATATGGCATGTTTCCCCTTTCTCCTCGAAAGATTCGAATGAAACTTCTGCCTGCGAGAGCAACTGCGAAACTGACAGGTACATGAGTTCACTCGCCGGCATCTCGACAAAATGACACGATACCTGGAAGCGCCATTGTAGCACACTAACCCACTGCAACAGTGATAAGGCGGTTTGGGGCAAGGAGATGGGGCCAACGTGGGCAGTCTTGCATTTGCAGACCGCACAGGATTTCTGAACAGCCACCATACAGGCTACAGCAGGGCCGCCGGATGGGGCAGACTTGCTTTTCTTATGTGATGAGGACCTCAGTGGTACAATACCATTCAACTTCTGTGCATTTAAATTCGCAGCTCGCGCAGAGATGTTGCCATAGGCCTGTTCGGGAGCACAGACAGCACCTGTTAATAAATGGTTGTCCTGTAGGCTAAAGTCGTCCCTGCTTGGAGGCTGGAAGGGAAGAAAGGCACATGCAACAGTAGAAGACTCAGAGATATGGGCAAACAAAGAAGAGTTTGACGTTAGTCCTAGGCAGCGTCGACAGTGTCGATGGACGCCGGCGGCGGAAGTGGCATTCATCCTCAGCAAGTTCTCACGAGTACTGGGTTCAGAAGTTGGCCCAGCACACAAAGCGTAATTATGCACCACACTAGTTCACCGACTAACCCTTGTGATAAGGTACTCAAATAATAGTAGCGTAGTATAAAGCAATAGATTCAATGCACTACTTGACTCGTAAAAAGAGACCGTCCACATCACGACATCTACTAGTGATTGTTTCGCACAGCAGACATAGCTTTGAGAACATGCAGTTGAGTCGCTCCAGAAGCGCAGCAGGCGGGGACAACTCGATTGACAACCCTCGTTCCATCACCAACACCTTGTCGCACTCTTTCAAGATTTTGTCATTCAATCGGTGCATGACGCTGAGAATTGTAGCACGAGGACAGCTCCGGCGCATTGCTTGTTGGATGAACACATCGGCGCCAGCATCAATAGAAGCGGTGGCCTCATCTAGAAGCGGGATTCTCATGTAGTGAAGGATGGTAGCTGCAAGACACAGCTGACGTTGACCAACAGAGTAGTTCTAACCATTATCTTCGACCACTTTGTCGAGCTGGGACTCCTGGAAAGAGACGAACTCCTTGAGACCGACAAGATGAAGAGTGTGCCAGAGCACATCATCCGAGTGCTTGCCGTCGAAGTCGAGAGAAGAGCAGATAGTGCCAGAGAAATTGAAGGGATCTACGAAAGGCAGCTTCAGGAGTTGCGTGCTAGTGAACAAGGATTGTGGCTCACCTTGAGGGATCACCTGAATACCGCGACATAATGTCGAGACACCGAGAGATTTGAATTCTAGTCAAGTATGATCCCGAAGCGAGTAGCGAATCAACAAAAGGTGCTTACTCCTGTCATCAATCTTGACCGTGTCATTGCTAGAGTCGATCATGTGGAGCAACAAGGACAGCAGTGTAGACTTTCCAGAACCAGTGCGTCCGATGATAAAGACGACCTCTCCCGGCTTGAAAGTGAGAGTGACACTTTGCAGAACAAGCTTGTCAGGGCGGGAGTGGTATGCAGCATCAAATCTCACGCAGAACAATCTCGCCACGAGAAGGCCAGCTACCCACAGCAGGGTCAGTGGGAAGTTTCGTAGGGTCTTCCTTTGGGAGAGGTCATGTAGTTCATCAGACGTTCAATGGAGTTCATCTAGACATCAAGTAAGTTCAATCCTTTACATAAAATGGGAAAGTTCAACAAACCTCCGCTTCGACGTTGGCAGCACTCCTGAGGAACAGATTCATAATGCACATGAGGGTCGATGCGTATGTCAACGCGAGGATGAATTGGAGATTGTTGCCGACCAATTATGTGTGCAAGTATGGCCAAGAAGAAGACAATCGACGAGAATCCATGCGGAGCGTGACCCAGATTCCTAGAATGGCATTGAGACTTCCGAGATAGATAACGCCAGAGGAAGGGACACACCGGCATCCATTCTCGAGAACGTGGGCTCATTACTCACATCAAGGAGACTACCGACTGTGTTCTCGAAGCTGGCTTCGCGCCCATAAGTCATGACCGTCGGAATGCCATCAAGGGTTTCGCTGATGCAAGACTGGAGAGGACCCCGTCCAGTCGACTCGAGACGCTTGAGCTCACGGAGTGACTTGTGGTAGAACCAGAGCACAAGCAAGTATATGATGACCATCGGGCCGACAAAGGCTAGGCAACTCATGAGCGCCAATCAAGCAAACGGATGTCAATGATGGACTTACCCAACATAATTGGAGTGCTGTAGCCCAAGATAGCGACGATGGAGATTAAGTTCCCGACACCTGCAACCAACTGGAAGAGCCGGGGCGTGAGACGCTGATCAATTGCTTCAATACCCTTGGAGAACCGGTTCATCGTGCGGCCAATGTCGAACCACTATATTGAAGCGTGGATGAGGCCTTGGAGGGCTAGGGAATAGAATTTACAGCTGGCGCGGATGGTGCTCGGGAGGTTGGTGAGATTGAGAATGACTGCGCACGAGAGGTGAGTGCAGCGTCTCCATGCCAAATGCAAGATCTTACATGAATATCCCTCCAAGGGACCGAAGGCTATTTCGGGAGGGTAGTTCGCGAGCGTGGGGATCCCCTTTACAATAAGCGAATCGAGAGCCACACAAAGCTTGATCAAGACCAGCAATTGTAAGTACTCCCATAGAAGATCCCCTTTCGAAGCCTTCATCATGTATGACGCAATGCCCTGGCAGGACTCGGGGGAAGAAATGAGGGTGATGGAAGAAGAAAAGAAGCTGGCGGGCTTTGACTGTAACCTCTCATCGCGTATCTCGATAGCCGAATCAGGAAACGGGCCCTGGTGTTTTATCCACGCATATAGCATGCAGTTGATATGATGCCGTCTTTCAGCTATTCACTGTACCCCCAAGGCCTCATGCACGATGCCATCAAAGTCATACTTGTTCACACAATTGCACGTAAGCGAGTAAACGAGATGTTTCGATTCACATGATTATAGTCTTGGGTAGGAAACCTCACACACGACATCCAAATGACGGGGTCTCATGAGGTAAGTGTGGGTATCGCTAGCACACACCTTGTCATGAACCCAACTCGTCGCATCAAATGGGAGGCACCACGAAATAACTTGTTCTTCCCTGTCGATGGCCCGAGAGCACAATTTCTAGGTGCTGAGGTCAGACCAAATCATACGGAACCATTCGACAACTTCGTCCATGGTGAGATGCTTTGATGGATCTTGCCGAACCATGTCATCTATCAACTGTCGCATAAACCCAAATCCACGTTTTGACTAGCAAAGTCGCTCAGCCCTAGTCAATATCAGGCGACACGATCCACCTCCGAGAAATCCTTTCCGATCATATTTCCAACGTAGAAGATATCGGTGGGGAAAGGATTGCAAGGCTCATCCGAGTTCTGGAACTCCGGAACCTCCTTATCGGCGCCCCAAGAGGGATCATAGTGGCGCGACAAACCGAAGTCGATGAACAAATACCCGGGCGGTCCTGGACCCAACAGTGCGAGTTCAGACCCGAGCGTAGCCTGAAAGGTCTCGCTGCATCTTGGGGGTGACAGGATGAAAATCGTCGAAGTAAAAGTTCGCTGGGTCCACCAATCACGACTATTAGCTTTGCCAGTAGTTGGTCGACATTTTCCACCTTGTCAAAAATAAATGCATATCTAGTCCTGAAAACAGGTGGGAGTCATGAAGGAAGCGGACACGTCACCGTACGCGGCTGTCACGTACTATTCAATCTAGCAACACTCGATCAGCCTACCAGTCGCATGATGTCCGCATCGACACAACGCACCTCAAGTCGGTTGTGATGACGAGCGGCAGTCTACATCGAAGCTCTTCCAGTCCACCGTCAACCTCCCGCGTGACGAGTGCCACCTTCTGCGCCACATCGACGTCGACCTTACTTGCAAACGTCGCCTGTGCCCAGCCCATGAGACCCGCGAGCATCTGGCCCGTCTGCCCGGCATCGTCGTCAATGGCCTATTTACCCATGATGACGACATCGACAGCCTCGGGCTGCCGTGCGATGATCGCCTGGAGTGCCTTGGCGACGCCGAGCGGCTAGAGGGCCGGCGCAGACTCGGGCAACTCAACATGGATGGCTGCGTCGGCACCCATGGCAAGCGTAGTGCGGTGTCTCCGAGAACTTGGGTAGTCCGATGGTGATGACTTTGATCAACTTGACGGCGTCTTGAGGCGTTCACGTATCCGAGCGCCCTCTTCCACCGCTGTGACGCGGGTGCGTGTTGTCAGTCAGAACGTGGTGTTGGGTGGGAAGAGGGAGGGAGACACACCGATCTCGTCAAACGGGTTCTAGACGGAAATGGAAGAGATGAATGAGAGCGAGATGGGGCCGTTAGACAGAGACATACCGTGGAGTGTTTGACGTTAAGGTCGATGCTGGTCTGCTCGATTGACTAAGATTGATGTATAAATGCCCAGGTACTCGGTGGTAGCCACCATCGAGTTGCACCTGGTTCAGGCCCATGATTAGCAGCGCCATCTCGAGTCTCTGCCAGCCTCTACCCTAAACTCTGACAAAGGATGTGGAGGAGGCGGACAGCAGAGGGTCTCATCTTGGTGATCAAGTTGGTCCTCGCAATTGGCGTGTGAATTACGGTGCGGGAGCTTACTCTATCATCATCGACGACCAGTTTCTATGTACTTGTAATCTCGGTGACATGTAGAGCTTACTCATAGCCCCTTTTACTTCATCCCCTCCACGCCGTCGACCTCACATGCACAAAGCACTCGAAATTCCAGAGATTCTCTTCGAGATCTTCCATCACTACTATCCATCAGATGCGAGCAAGGCGCACCACTGGGTACTAATGCCACATCTGGCCTCTCTAACCAGAACATGTCGCACATTCAAAGAGCCAGCGCTCGATCGGCTCTGGGGGGCCTTGATTGACTTGTCGCCACTAGTAAGGTGTCGTCCAGAAGCATCTCAGAAAATATCAGGGAAAAGCAAGTTGGTGAGACACCTAAATAATCTAAATGGCCAATCATCTAACATCCTCCCAACCCGACAAATAGTATTCATTCACCAAACCGCTCACGTCGCAAGATTGGGATATCATTTATAGTTATACTCGTCGCGTTCGAACTGTTTACGACTTTACACAGGGACTCGATCGAGAATCCATCAAGATTCTCTCAGGAGCTGCTGGCACCACCAACCCGCTCTTTCCTAACCTCCGTGTTTTGCACTATATGTATGCAGAAAGCTATATGCCCTTGTTAGACCCACCTCTGCTATCACTGAGCTCCCTCTCCATCGAGTTCGGTTATCCCGATTTCGGGTCCCATGGTCTTCCCGTCTCACTCCCAAAGTTATGCCCAAACATCAGAGCACTCTCCGTTCGCGTGCTTCCTTACAAAGCCACGGACTGCAAACTGGGCTCTAGTCATCTCTACCGATGGCCAAACCTCCAAACCTTGGAATGTTCTGGACTTTCCTTGGATGTCGATACTTTGGTGTATGCGTCTCGCATGCCTGCGTTGACTACGCTCAACTTACGCCTGAGCGACACGTCGTCGCCCCCCAACTCGCCCCTGTCCTTTTGCAGCGTACTCAATCTGATGTTGAACTCTTCGACCTTGAATGCAGCCTCGAGATTTCTTTCCCAATGTCGTCTGCCTGCTATCACGACATTCACTACCCTCATTCGCCGTGGTCCTTCCAAGCAAGACATTGCCTACTTCTTCTCCTGTATAGAAGCCTCAACTGAGGCTGGTAGCATCCAAACATTCTCACTCACGCAGTCGGACCACTTTCCTCGTTATTATCGCCAAGGCTATCCTGTCGATTTCGATGACCTCCAGTCATGCCTAGCATGGAGCAATCTTCGTTACATGAAGTTCAACGTAGACTGTAACATAATCCTGACTGACAAGGATGTGTTCACTCTCGCATCCGCATGGCCCCAGGTACAAAGCCTTCTCATAAATCCACACTGGGGCTGGGGCCCTCAGCCGGCAGGTGGTGGTGTAACTCCGGGTGGTTTCATCCGACTCTTGCAGACCTGCCGGTCATTGAGTCAGACCGCGGTCGTTCTGGATACGCGAGGGTATACCAATTTACCCCCCGATTACTCACGGGAGTGGCTCAAACTGATGGTGCCACCCACACTCTCTGTGAACGTCATCGACACCAGTATTGGGGCAGAAAATGTGACAGCCATTGCTTCCTTCCTCTCTGGGATCACTGCACGCCCAGAGCTTTCCTTCTTTTCTTGGGGTGGTTTGGAGTTAAAAAGACAAATAGACGCGATGGAAATTTTGCAGGACGTTTACAAACAGATGATTACTACCACCACCACCACTATGCGTTGACATACGAAAGTGGTCCGTGTCGATACTACTGCTACTAGGTATATCACACCTGATCAGAGCTTAAATTTGTGTATGAAAGCGAGCTCCAAGCTAAAGTAGGCACGCCCAGAAGCAGCTGAGTTCTCTTGTCGACAATTCGGTTCTAAGAGAACGCACTCCCAGAGTTATCGGGTCATCTGTGTTTGAAGACGCGTTTGCGGTGGCTCTTATGACCCGAGTCCACGTCGGCGATCTCCAATGTGCGCTTCCTCTGGGATTGGAGTGACATGGCCACCGAACAACAGGGCCCGGGGGTCACCTTGTGCGTCATCATACTTCATACTGTCGAGAAGTGATTCTCGTTTCGCAGCGCCTGCTTGCCTATGACATGTGGCAGTAGGCGCGTGTTCAAATTCAAACGTGGGCCGACCGTGCTGGCCCTTTCAGAGTCTCCTCCGCCGAGTAAATGTCCCTGGAAGATCCCCTTCCCGAGGGGGATGTCGAGATTTTGAAGTTGCAGGCGGCGGGTCGCTCTGCCGTCCGGGGACGGCTTTTCGTCGTTGGGTGCATACGCCAAGGAAGCGACGACATGAATCGGAGGCGGGAGGATGATCGATCATCTCTGAAATATAGTTTGTCCAGCGAGCATGTTGAGCCGGTTCATCGTCAGGTCCCAATGCGGAGGATTCAATCGGAGGATAGGGAGACTGGGATTGCGAGGTGGAAAAACGTGCGTAGCGATCCTGAATATAGATAGCATGCCTGAGAGCAGTTACAGAGCAAGAAAAGAAAATGTGATATCAGAAAAAGGGACACTAGACACCAATGTGTATGTAAAGAATCCGTTGATCAAGTGGTACTTTTGCCGTCTGCAGCGTTCTATTCAGCGCGACCGCCGCGCGGGTATAATCCAGCCGCCCACATTCGTCCACCATATGCCTGTAAAACATCGATGTGATCGTGTTCGCATGCATATCATCCACCGCCCACATCGTCCCAATCACCGACTTGAACCCAAGGAACTGCATTGCCCCCGCAAGATGAATCGCCTCATCCGGACTCTCTTCGTCCCCAACAGTCGTATGGCAGGCAGACAGATACGCGAATTCTGGGTTCTGTAATTGGCATCCGATCATCTGTTCGATCGTGAAATGGCCGTCGTGGAGAGCGAATGCGGATTGGAATGGGTGTTTTCGATTTGGGAGGCCATGACACGCGAAATGGACCCATTCGCATTGCATGAGTGCCTCGGAGACTCTAGCAATCGAGGAGGCTTCTCCTTCCAAAGGCGTGGTAGTAGCATGGCCTTCGACAAGTTGAGTAAGGCTGTTCACTTCTGCGCCGACATATTGGAGCGTGTTCTCGCCTGTGGCCGTTGCTTGTCCGATCGCGAGGAAACCCTTCCTAACAGCATGTGGTGCGGCGCGGAGTGCATAATCCTGCCTGGCGCGAATGAGGGAGGTGAGCGTGAGTGTATAGGATGAGATATATATCTGAGGAAGGTTCTGTTCATTGCGGCGAAACGGGCCAGCAGCATGCAATGGTAACAAGGAGAACTCGGCAGTGGGACACCACCAGATCCGTGACCCGCGTGGAACGGTCTTCTGGAGCCTAGTAGCAATTGGTCCAACAATGCGATCCCAGACTGTGCGTAAGAAGCATGCGAGCTGCTTCGACACCTCCTCCCTTTTTGCACGTTCAGTCAACGAATGGAGCTCTGTCGACAAACCCATGACGCTCTTTCGTGTGATCTGCAACGGAATGTGAACAGGGTCGCGATCGAAAAAGAAGATGAGGGCGTCGCAAGAATACTTGCTCGCATTCAAGATGATAACAGGACCCTCACAGGCTGCGGATCGAATATCTGAAAACAAGGGAGGAAGCAGGAAGCGAGAAAGGCCCGGTATTGCACGAATACTGGTAACAACTTGCCGCAATTTCAGGTTGAGTCGCCATAATTGTTCATGTGAATCTGTGTTGTTGGTAGAGCGCGGATGAAGCACATTTTGGATATGGTGGGCCAGCTGGGCGAACTGTTCTGCCAATGCCTGCCCTTCCGAGCAAGACTCGATTACAGCGAGCAGCGGGGAGTGGAGTCGAGAGCGCTGACTCCAGAACACACCTCTTCCTTGTTCGAGGAGCTCAACGGCACGGTCAGGAAGATTATTGCGAAGACATGCAGAAAAGGCATCAAGCGGGATCGAGGACACAAGCACCTTCTGGAGGACATGATGTGTAGGCAAAGAAGGTAGAATAGTTAGATGTTCAGCGAGGAATCGAAGAGAGGTTTCGTATGCCAGAATTAGTGTTGGACTGTGGAATATTACAGCCGCATCAATCCAGTTGTTAACAAAGGAAATATCTTTGGGGGACCCAACTGGCGATAGATGGGACAATTGAGTATAGAGATTGAATAGTTCGTCGAGGTCCTGCATGACGCCGAGCCGGTTGTACCGAATCTGAAGAGCATTTGCAAGGTTGTTCAAACAGGCCGAGTGATATGGGTGTCCTGGCGGGAAAAGCCCTAATGCCTCTCTATGGAAGACAATTGCCTCCTCCAGATCCTCCATGACGCCAAGCCGATTGTGCCGAATCTGGAGACCGTTGGCAAGGTTGTCCAGAGAGCCTGAGTGGTCTGTGTGTCCTGTTGGGCGAAATCCTAGCGCCTCTCTGTGGAGGACAATTGCCTCCTCCAGATCCTCCATGATGCCGAGGCAGTTGTACCGAGTGTGGAGATCATTGGCAAGGTTGTTCAAAGAGTCCCAGCGATGTGGGTGTCCTGGCGGGTGAAGCCTTAGTGCCTCTCTGTGGAGGACAATTGCCTCCTCTAGATCCTCTATGACGCCGAGCCGGTTGTACCGAGCTTGGAGATCGTTCGCAAGGTTGTTCAAAGGGATCGAACGAC
>JBBPTY010001234.1:0-10605 GCA_038094335.1 Tylopilus aff. striatulus | reverse complement strand
GTCTTGAGGTTCCGGAGTGAGACGCTGGCAATCCTTGGATGCCGGGTACGTCCAGGTATTATAAAATGGCCATGAATAGTTTCCATAGTAATCCGCAGGCATGTCGGAACCACCACAGAAGAGGAGGGTAGGGGTATAATTATTCGCAGGAGTGAGCGGGAGCATTGCCACTGCGCCGGATGCAGGATAGACCCGAACGACTCCGTTGGGCATATCAGGCAGGGGTGTTTCGATGTTTTGATCGGGATCCCAAAGGACTAGGTGTGCCGTCAACGATGAGCGTAGACTCTAGCTGGGCCCACTCACTGGTGGAGAGGTTTGCCTGCAAGAGCAACTTTCCAGACGGCATGAGGTAGGTGTGGGCGTATGAGTTGAGACCAGAGGTGGTGATCATAAAGTTCATGACCGTTGAGGCGCCACGGCTAGGGAAAAATTCGTATGTCGGCGTTGCACCTCCACCTTCGAGGGCGGGGTCAGTGTTGGGCATGTTACGGTTGACATAGCCCCCAGAGGTAAAGCCACCGATGAGTACGATGGTACCATCGCCGAGAGCTTCTGCGGCCGAGTACCAGCGCATGTCTTGCATGGACAGCACGGCAGGATTGTCGAACCACTGGCATTCCGGGTCTGAGAGGTTTGATGCAGGACAGGGGTTGAGTATACGAATGGACTTTCTGCCATCGTAGTCGCCGTAGACGCTGTCGTAGCTCGGAGAGGAAGGCGACCCCGAACCTTTAGGGGAGGTCAGATTTCCAGAAATAGACACGCGAAAAATGAAAAGAACGGACCGATGCTCACTGCGCCGTTGCCACCGAAAGTGGCATACGAGCCATTTGGGAGATGCATGCCAGAAGCACAAAAGGAGTTGGTGAGCACGCTCATCACTGTTGCGGAGTGTGATCCAATGTTCCTGATTCATGTCCGTGAACGCATGGAGGCGGCGAGCCAGGAGACGCACCATGCAGCGCCCCAGGCAGGATGGCCGTCGACCTGGGCAGCATTACCCTCTGTCTTGTCGAGAATGTAGACCATCTCTTCGTTACCAAGGAACATCTGGCGGGGGTAAATGCGAGCTCGTGGCGAGACAGAGCGTGCACGCGTACCATCATGGCACTGACGAGGGTGCTGCCGGCCTGTGCAAAGGACCCGGCGTGCTGAGCGGCTGCAGAGAGGGAAAGGCTGGAGAGTGCCAGCCATGGGAGGAGTAGGGACATGCGGACTGGAAGGACTGGCAAGTCTGAATGAGCGAAGAGTTGAAATACGAGGCGAAAAAAGTCGCTTCCGCTTCTAGCTTCTATTATTATCGGATCTGATTTTGGGCTAGTCCTGTACCCACACTTTGATACTATGATGGGTACAAATTCCCATCTACAACAAGTCAACATGTCCGAAGACTCGTGCCAGGAACCAACCGCTGCTATTCTCCTCTCAATCATATACATGTACTCATCGACGCTCGTTCGGTCAGCTTCCACTACCTACTCGTCATTAAACAACGTCCAGACGTCATTCTCGTCCACCTCCATCGCGTTCGGCGACCGCCGCAACAAAACGTATGCAACGTAATGTCCGGAGTGCACGCTTGGCCCTTTATGCGAGATGAACGCCCCCTAATCTGCTCCACCGACGGCCCTGCGAGCTCAGCCTGGACACTTCATTACTTTAACACACCCTTGCCTACCCGGATTTTCCATATGGCTGGTGAACAGTCATTCCATCGCAGCCTTGGCACCTGAATATTGAATTACCAGTCGCAAGCAACACTTTCTGGCACCTTACAAGTGAAAACCCGATACCTTCCAACTGGGCAACTGCCTCAGCATCAAACTGCGGCACAGACTGCCCAGACCTGGATGATGCCCCTTCCGGAAGTCCTTATTCCCCCGCTTGTAATCCCTTGCCGTGATATTCGTCCAACAGAAGGTCTCCCTCTGGTGCGACAGTGGGAATGTCTGCATTTCCTCTTCGTCAGCTGGGTCTGGGTTTCGGAGTGCATCAATTACATACCTAGTTTCGTTGGCACCCAATTCTTCAACTGGAACTTTTTGGCATGGGTGACTGATATATCAAGGCAGGTGGCAAGTTGCATCCGCCTGATAACCAACGTCGTCCCACACCCTACCTCGCATTGATATTTCAATGTCTCTTGGCCAATTTCGCCAAGGGAGTCGAGGCACGACCTCAGCGAGACCGGCGCATACACCAGTTTCGATCTATCTGTAGCGCCCTCACCTTCCGAAAGCTCCGTCGCCGGCACATCGATACTCAGGGTGTCCGTGTGGTCAATACGATACCTCACCCGAGACACTCCAAACGTTCTGATCCGAATGAAAAGATTTCAGTCGGTTCACAGTCCCCTGTGGCGCTCCGGTGAATCTTTCCTAAATCCCGTATCTGAAAAATGCATAGAGCATTCTTCGGTATCTTGCTGCTGCGTAGTGGCGAACTTGGTGTGACCTTTACCAACCAATACTTTGAAGCTTGCGGGCTTCAACCCAAGTTGCTAAGGCATGTGCCCCAGTGCAGAGTGTGCGAGAGGGTCAGAAGGTGCTAACGGGAAGGTCGTTTTCGGCCAGTAATCCAACAATCCAACAAACGTTTCTCCATATAAGGCTGCGAGTAACGTCCATTCAAAAGACCATCTGCAAGCTCAATCAATCAATACTCCAGGCAGTCACTGGGTAACGCATGGCTGCACGTTGCCCAGTGCATGGCAGCCTTCTCGGAGGCACAATACTGTGGAAGTTCCGACGATGGTTGGCGTAAATACCGCTCCTGGAAAGCAGCAAGCGAAAATAACGTTTGTAGAACAGACGCTGCGTAGCAACTATAAAGGTACGCAATAAGTATGTATGTCACATTGAAAGGCGCCCCCACCTGTTTCCGAGATTGCGTAAACCAGTGCTCCCTGACCCAAAGACGGGCCTCAAAGTATCCCATCTTCTGCTGTAAGAGAAAAATCAAACATGAAACGTTGTTCGATTTGCTGTGGGGTGTTCGAGTATCCTCGAATACACTCCCAGCGAAAATGTTCTACCAACACCGTCATGCTCTTTTCAGTTTTCTTTTGAGCCATGACATTTATTCTGAACATGGTGAGGTGTGTCTTCTGTTGGGACCTGAGAGGGACAAAGTGATGTGAGAGGGTAGACGACTAGTAGCTGTACGAGCTGTCTACTAGGGGTTTATATCCCCCATACCGCTGAGTGGAATGCTACCTACAGCATGTGATAAACACTATGACGAGTGTGCAATATCAATAGTGACCGCTTGAGCAACGTCACAGGTCGTAACGCCGCATGCATCAACATCTTCAACTCAGGATCGAGACGTGCATCATTACATGCGTAGCAGTAAATATCTACAAGACTTATTGAGCCAGTCTGTCGTGCGAAACGTAGTCACAGCACGCTTGGTTAGGCGATCACGTGGTCTATCACCTGACTGAGCCTTTGACATTCGCTTCGATTCTCGCCGTACCCTTGAATGATGGCGATGTGTCCACATCAATCCGAGCTATCGCAGCTCCAACAACCCAGACTGAGTCAGTCAGTAAATCGCGAAGAATGTACCCAGTGTTTTGATAATCAAGTACGCTGCGATCTTGTATCGAGGACCTCGTGCTGATATGCGATCGCAAGGACGGCGAGGACGGGATCGACGTCTGTCTCGTCTGCTTCAATGGCGCATGTTTAGGAAAAGATCGTCATCATGCACGCACGCACGCCGCACGCTCTGGGCATGCCTTCTCGCTCAATGTCACACGACGACCAAAGCCGCAACCGCCCAACACCCGCGTACGTTATCGTCTCATCTCGCGCACGATGAACGACACTGATCCCGCGTGCCATCAGAGCGACGATGAGCCGCCAGCAAAAATAACCAAGCTCGCGATTGTCCAGGAACGCGAAGAGGACAAGTACGACCATCACACGGCACTTCGGTGTTGGAAGTGTGATCCCGTGAATGGGAGGATTATCACGGCGGACGACGCCACGGTATCTCGCTTCATGCCATTTATTTCCTTGTCGCTCACCGGTCTTTGGCAGACGAAGCGCTTGACGGATGGGGTCATGCAATCGATGTCATCCGCCCGTCAGTCAGAAGTGAAGGCATGGGAAGAAGAGATTATCGCGTGCGAACACGCATTGTTGCTCGAACAACCTGCAAGCGGATCCATTCCTGCCGAAGGTGGGTGGCATGTCCTGGACTCATGCAGACAAGTCGAAAGACAGCGCATACAGGGCTCGCGCATTGCACGTCCTGTGATTTGACGTCCAATTTGTGGCTTTGTCTGACATGCGGGGCGTTGGGCTGTGGACGGTCACAGTACGGTGCACTTGGTGGAAACTCGCACGCGTTGGCACACTTTGAAGCAACGCAGCACCCACTTTGCGTAAAGCTTGGGACGATCACACCTGAGGGTGGAGCAGGTAGGCTCTATGCGCGTTTCGCGCGACAGACTGGCTCAATAAGTCTTGTAGATATTTACTGCTACGCATGTAATGATGCACGTCTCGATCCTGAGTTGACGATACACCTCGCCACGTTCGGAATAAATGTCATGGCTCAGAAGAAGACCGAAAAGAGCATGACGGAGTTGGTAGAACATTTTCGCTCGGAGTGTAGCGAGAATACTCAAGCACCCCACAGCAAATCGAACAAAACTTGACGTTTGATTTTTCTCTTACAGCAGAGGATGGGAGTGCTTTGAAACCCGTCTTTGGGCCAGGGAGCACCGGTCTAGGCAATCTCGGGAACAGGTGGGGGCGCCTTTCAATGTGAGATATTCAAACGTGCTTATTGCGTACCTTTATAGTTGCTACATGGCATCTGTCCTACAAACGTTATTCTCGCTTGTTCCTTTCCAGGAGCGGTATTTTTGCAGACCTTCGTCGGAACTTCCACAGGATTATGTTTCCGAGAAGGCGGCCGTGCACTGGGCAACATGCGGCCATGCATTACCCAGTGATTGTCTGGAGTGTCAATTGTTTAAGCTTGCAGATGGTCTTTTGAGTGGACGCTACTCGCATCCTCACACGGAGAAACGTTCGTTGGATTGTTGGATTACTACCCCAAACTGACCTTCCCTTAGCACCTTCTGACCCCCTCGCACACTCTGCACCGGAACACACACCCTGGCAACTTGGGCTCAAGCCTGCGAGCTTCAAAGTGTTGGTTGGTAAAGGTCACGCCGAGTTCGCCACCATGCGGCAGCAGGATGCCGAGGAATTCTTTAGCCACTTGGTAACCGTGATCCGACGGCACAACCATCAAGCCAGGGGCGGGACACCAGGTGAGTTTTTTTTTTCAGGTACGAGATCTAGGAAGGTTCACTAAAGCGCCACAGGGGACCGCGAACCGACCGAAATCTTTACATTTGGATTAGAACAACGTTTGGAATGTCTTGGATGTCACCGGGTGAGGTATCGCGTTGACAACACGGATGTCCTGAGCCTCGGTGTGCCGGCGACGGAGCTTTCGGAAGGCGAAGGCACTACGGATGGATCGAAAGTGATGTATGCACCGGTCCCGTTGAGGTTGTGCCTCGACCTCCTTCTTGGCGAAACTGGCCAAGAGACGCTGGAATATCAATGCGAGGCAGGATGTGGGAAGACGCAGGCTATCAGACGGACGCAACTTGCTACCTTCCCTGACGTACTAGTCGTCCACGCCAAGAAGTTCCAATTGAAAAATTGGGTGCCCACGAAACTAGGTATGTAATCGATGTGGTTCGAATCCCGGATCCAGCCGACGAAGCGGAAATGCAGACATTCCCATTATCGTGCCAGAGGGGGACCTTGTACTGGATGACTATCATGGAAAGGGGTTACAGGCAGGGGAACGAGAACTTCCAGATGGGGCATCGTCCAGACCTGTGCAGTCGGTGGCGCAGTTTGACGCCGAGGCAGTTGCCCAGTTGGAAGGTATGGGGTTTCCGCCTGTAAGGTGCCAGAAAGCGCTGCTTGCGACAGGCAATTCGGGTGTCGAGGCTGCGATGGAATGGCTGTTCAACCATATGGAAGATCCGGGTAGGCAAGGATATGTTGAAGTGATGAACCGTCCAGGCTGAGCGTGATGCCAGATATTGATGCTCCCATGCAGTTTGGCGAGCTGAGCGTAGCAGAGCCGTCGGCGGAGCAGATTACATTGCTGGCAGACATGGGATTCACCCAGGCACAAGCGAGGAAGGCGTTGTTGGAAACGGTACGTCGCGATTGACAATTTCAGTGACATAGATTGTTGATGTGGTGCAGGATGGGAATCTAGAGCGGGCGGTTGAGTGGCTGTTCAATCACCCCGATGAGACGGGTGAGGTGACTCAATCCACGGGGACCGAGCAGGCAGCGACAGAGAGGAAACAGACGACGGGTGGTTCTAGCAGGCTGCCTGCGCGATATCGACTGAAGGCGTTCATCTCGCATAAAGGGCCAAGCGTACACTCTGGACATTACGTTGCACATGTCTTGTTGCCGCGGTCGCCAAACGCGATGGAGGTGGACGAAAATGAGGTCTGGGTGTTGTTTAACGACGAGAAGGTTGTGGAAGCGGACCGAACGAGCGTCGATGAGTTGAAAAAGCTGGCGTACATGTATGTGTTTGAGAGGGCGATGGATTGAGAATTATTAGCAGTGGCTGGTTCCTGGCACGGGTTTTCGGACATGTTGACCGTCGTGGATGAGAATTTGTACCTAACAATGTCAATGTGTGGGTACAGACTAGCCCAAAGTTAGATCCTCATGATACAGGCTATTACATAGCCCGGAAGTGGCCCCTTTCCTTGTATTTCAACCCTTCGCTCGTTCAGACTTGCCACTCCTTCCAGTCCGCATGTCCTCGCTCCTCCCATGGCTGGCGCTCTCCAGCCTTTCCCTCTCGGCAGCTGCCCAGCAGGCCGGGTCCTTTGCACAGGCCGGCAGCACCCTCGTCAGCGCGATGATGGTACGCATGCACGCTCTTCTCGCCACGAGCTCACATTCATCCCCGCCAGATGTTCCTTGGTAACGAAGAGATGGTCTACATTCTCGACAAGACACAGGGCAACGCTGCCCAGGTCGATGGCCATCCTGCCTGGGGATCTGCATGGTGCGTCTTGCAGGCTCGCCGGCTCCTGTGCTCACGGGGACGAATCAGGAACATTGGATCACACTCCGCGACGGTGATGAGCGTACTCACTAACACTTTTTGTGCTTCTGGCATGCACCTCCCGAACGGCTCGTATGCCACTTTCGGCGGTAACGGTGCCGTGGGTATCGGTTCGTGATTTTCATTTTTCATATGTCTATTTCTGGAAATATGACCTCCCCTGAAGGCAATGCGTCGCCTCCCTCTCCGACCTACGATGACGTCTACGGTGACTACGATGGCAGAAAGTCCATTCGTATACTCAACCCCTGCTCTCCGTCAAACCTCTCAAACCCGGAATGCCAGTGGTTCGATAATCCTGCCGTGCTGTCCATGCAAGAAACGCGCTGGTATTCCGCTGCAGAAGCACTCGGCGATGGTACCATCGTCCTCATCGGTGGCTTTACCTCTGGCGGCTTTGTCAACCGCTTCGTGCCCAACGTCGACCCCGCGTACGAAGGTGGAGCCGCAACACCAACGTACGAATTTTTCCCCAGCCGCGGTGCCGCAACAGTTATGAACTTTATGATCACCACCTCTGGTCTCAACTCATACGCCCACACCTACCTCATGCCCTCTGGAAAGTTGCTCTTGCAGGCAAACCTCTCCACCAGTAAGTGGGCCCAGCTATGCTACGGTCATCGTGCTTGACAGCACACCTAGTTCTTTGGGATCCCAATCAAAACATCGAAACACCCCTCCCTGATATGCCCAATGGAGTCGTTCGGGTCTATCCTGCATCCGGCGCGGTAGCAATGCTCCCGCTCACTCCGGCGAATAATTATACCCCCACCCTCCTCTTCTGCGGTGGTTCCGACATGCCTGCGGATTACTATGGAGACTATTCGTGGCCATTTTATAATACCTGGACGTATCCAGCGTCCAAGGATTGCCAGCGTCTCACTCCGGAACCTCAAGATGGTTCTTCCCCGAAGTACGAGCAGGACGATGCCATGCCCGTAGGACGCACGATGGGTCAATTCATTACACTTCCAGACGGAACTTTTCTCGTCATAAATGGTGCTACGAACGGTACTGCTGGTTTCGCTAACCAGACGCTATATACCCCTTCCCTCGACCAGATGCCATTTTACCAGTCCCTCGCATCAGGTGCTGTCGGCACCCCCTCTATTTACAACCCAAAAGCACCCCAAGGATCGCGCTGGTCCACCGCGGGTCTTGGCTCGACCAGCATTGCGCGGATGTACCACTCGACTGCAATCCTGTTGCCTGATGCATCTGTGTTGATCGCTGGGTCGAACCCGAACAGCGACGTTCAGCTCAACGTACCTTATCCAACAACATACACCGCGGAGATTTTTTACCCGCACTACTATTCGTCGAGCGTGCGTCCGCAAGTGACGGGCATCCCGCAGACGCTCAGTTATGGCGGGCCTTACTTCAACATCACGGTTGCGTCGACCTCGTACACGGGTACGACTGCCAGCGGGGCGGCGGCCAGCACGACTGTGGTCCTCTCTCGAGGTGGCTTCACCACGCACGCGATGAACATGGGCCAGCGCCACCTGCAGCTCAACAACACGTACACGATCAACAGCGACGGGTCTTATGTATTGCATGTCTCGCAGGTACCTCCGAACCCGAATTTATTGTCGCCTGGTCCGGCGTTGTTGTTTGTCGTAGTGAATGGAATACCGAGTAATGGGACGATGGTGATTGTGGGGTCGGGCAAAGTGGAGACGCAGCCGACGTCTGCGGCGGCGGTCCTCCCTGCGGTTGTGAACACGACGACAGCGATCGCGAGCAAGCCCTCCTCAGGGGTCATGGGCGCGAAAAAGTTGGATGTGATAACGGGGGTACTTGTCGGGGGGTTATTGGTGATGTTGAGCGTTCTTGGTACGTCCTACCATGGTGCTTGTTACGTGTCATACATGACTGATGCTCCTCAGGGTCAGTTGCATGAGTTTGGAATCTCTTCTCTCGTTTGTATACCCCGTGGACGGTTTGCATATTTTATTTTGGTTTTGTTTCACATTTCATGATGGACAGGGTCGTGTGAGGTAGCAACTGGACTGTATAGCCCCAAAGTAGTGTGGACGTCCGTAGTGTGCATACTAGTATAAGTAGCCGTATAGTGTGCCGACCATACGAATCGTAGTAACTGAAGTTTGCCTGTGGTCTCAAATGTGGTGCCCGACACCGGGTTCGGCCATTGCGGTTGCAATTTAGATCAAGGCTCTCAGGCTTTCGTAGGATGTTTCATCCGGTTATCCTGACGGCGTCACTTTGCTCCGAGTTCCTAGGATGGACTCAGGAGGCCGCGAGGATCTGGACCGCGTTGAAGGGTGTGCTCGCCAGAGTGACGTCCTTCACTTCCAGCTGAATGCCAGCCTGAACTTTAAGCCAGGCAGCATGCCACGTTCGAATCGTAAGTGAGTCAGCACAGGTCAGACGGGTGATACGCTTCATTCGGGTCCTACGTGACGCTAGCGATCTCCCTGGTGTGCACGCTGGTGGTGTTGTAGGTGTGAGGCACACAAGTACGTCCTGTGTTCCAGACGGTGCGAAGGTTCGTGGTACCCAGCAGCCTTCATGGCGCGTGTGGTGTTCTCAACTAGATAGCCGAGGTCGGTCACGGACATGGAGGTGAGACCAGAGGCACACGGGCAGAATGTCGCCATCAGCAGTTGCGTTGCAATACGTACAGCGCTAGTGTGGCTGGTGATACATTCAGGAAAGCGTACAGGACGGGGACGACCACGTTAAATACACATTCGAATCACGATCTGCTGGACGCTATTTGACGACGGGATTGACGCCCCGCGCAGAGAGGTAGTCCTTTGCGACGCCAGGACTCTGCGAGGACTGGCTAGTCAGAGCGAGGGAGGACGGGAAGAAAGAGGGCGCACGAGGTTTTTGATGAGATCGTACACGCTCTTGTCGTGGTACCTGAGCCCTGTACGTGGGTCCGTGTACGGAGCCTGTATCTCAGAGTGTCAGAGGATCGACACCGGCAAGAAGACGCGCACCTCGAGCCCCGTGATGTCGCAGTAGTGGCGCGGAGGCAGCAGGGAAGGGGGCGCCTCGATTGAGGTGTCTGCGAAAAGGGAGTGAGCGGCCGTCGGGGTACAGTGGACGCGCATACAGGTTGGGACGTCCTCGCCCTCCTCGATTGTGTGTTCCGCGTCGACATCCATGGCCATGTCCCGCCCCTCGCGGGCGAGACGTCTCCGTTCGCGCTCGGTGCGTTCGCGTTCGCGTTCCTGGCCGAGGACGGCCTTGAGGTTCTTCGTGCGACGATTCGTGTTTTTCGCAAAGGCGTCGTTTTTGAAAGGGCGCGGGAGGTGGAGAAAGGAGAGCTGTTCGGCGAGGGTCTGTGTGCGTCGTCAGCGGGGTTGGCCGATGGTTTGGGCGGGGACACGCACGGGAGTGTGGAGCGCTGAGCTGTCCGGGATTGGGGGCGGTTTCCTCCTTGTAGTTCCCTTTGGCGGCCTGTTGGAGAGGGTCGGGTGAGATTAC
>JBBPTY010001233.1:0-10609 GCA_038094335.1 Tylopilus aff. striatulus | reverse complement strand
TGAATGACCCTTGATTGCATTTATGGGGTCAAGCTACCCGCCGGACCTTGAGATGCTAATGTTTCATAGTCGTCTTTGCAACTAGCTTGCGCGTTTGTGACATATTTTCACGGCATCGGATCAATCTGTATCGAACTTTTCTTCTCAACGTCACATTCTAAAGTGTATCGGACAACGTGGTCGAGGATTTGTTTCACCTACGTGATAGTTACGTTCAATGATAGCAACGAATTAGAAACGTCTGTGCTGTCTTTGCCACCTGCGCGAGACAGGTCTGGCGCCAGAGTGGGTGGCTTTCGATGGTACTGTTCATATCACGTCAGACTCCATTGAGAAGGGATGTAGAGGATTACACAGTCGTCCCAGGGATCTGCAATCGTCGTGCACTAAGAAGTTCTCTGTCTCTTTGCTGGTTGAATAGTCAAAGTTGGTGGCGGTCCGGAGCGGCCTCATGATAAGGCACACGTGACCCTGATGTGACCAATCACGTCATGCGACCTTTCTGAGAGCGGAAAGCCAGAAGCATGTGGTACGGTGCAAATCGAATCCATGTACGCATACTGCCTCGCTATCTCAGCCGCCGCGTCACATCATCTCCCCATATCCACTACCCCAGATTTTTTTCCTCGATGGGCGCCATAGGGACAGCAAAAGTAGACACGACCGAGCGCCTTGCACGCCTCAGGGCGTTGATGCAGCAGCCGAACACAAACGTCGGTGCTGTCGTTGTACCCAGCGAGGACGAACGTAAATTTGATCCGATCGGTTCTACACACCAGTATTGACTCACTTTCATCAGACTTTAGCGAGTATCCCGCAGAAGCAGACAAGCGACGAGGATTCATTTCTGGATTCAATGGCTCCGCAGGTGATGAGACCAGTTCAATCTGAATGAGAACCCATGCTCATGGGATGTCCTAGGTTGTGCCATCGTCACGCTCAAGAATGCATATCTTTTCACCGACGGACGCTACTTTCTACAAGCCGAGCAGCAGCTGGACGAGTAGGTAACCAGTGTTGTCGCCTCAATCTGTCTTCTGAATCTGATGTCGTAGAAATTGGACGCTGATGAAGCAGGGCATTCCAGGTAATTCGATGCGACACATGGCTTGAAAAGACGAAGGCTGACTTGCGAGAGATGTACCAACTTGGCAGGACTTCCTTCAAAAGGTACTTTCAGGATCTTGCATGACCATTTCATCCTCCGACATCATCCCAGAATCTCGAGCAAGGAACAAGAATTGGGGTTGATCCGAATCTTATCTTGGCTAGTAAGCCGTTCACATCAGTAACGTTCATGCGTCTGAATCCATCCGAACGACAGCCGATGCTCAACAACTCACAAAGTCTCTTGGAAAGTCCGAGCTCCTCCCTCTCTCTGCGAACCTCGTGGACGTTGTATGGGGTGCTGATCGGCCCCAAAGGCCCCAAAACCCGGTTTCTGTGCTGGACGTCAGGTTTTCAGGTGAGTATCCCGTAACTCTTCGCCAGCACTCTGTTTTCTATCCGACTAGGTGAATCTTTACGCAGTAAACTCGATCGTGCCCGGCAAGAATTGGTCAAGAAGAATGCGGTCGCACTAGCTGTTTCTTTGCTTGACGAAGTCGCTTGGTTATTCAATCTCAGAGGAACGGACATCGAATTCAACCCTGGTGTGTATCCAATGTTGTTCCTCGACAAGAGGTGGCTAAAACAATTGGTAGTGTTCTTTGCGTATGCGGTCGTGAAACACGATGCAGCCGTGTTGTTCGTTAACAACACACAGCTCGGTGATGCTGTAGCGACTCATCTCGACCAGGATGTCGAGATCAAGCCCTACGAAGTGTTCCTACCTTATCTAAAAGATCTGGTCGGAACCGGTTTGGTCAAGAATGACAAGGTATGATTGGATTGTCAAGTTATCTACCTGGTTAATGATCGAACGTATCTAGCCTGTGGTACTTGGGGACAAAACAAATTTTGCGGTCGTCCATGCACTAGGCGAGGTGAGTCGATGACACGTGTTTCAACCCATTAGATACCAAAGTATCGAAAGGAGAACGTGGTTATCGTACCTTCGCCCGTAGCTGCTATGAAAGCAATCAAAAACAGCACCGAGATCGGAGGCTTCCGCAACTGTCACCTTCGTGATGGTGCTGCATTGGCCCGCTACTTTGCATGGCTTGAAGAGCAGCTCAATAATGGAGTTACCTTGAACGAAAGCCAGGGGGCAGACCAGCTCGAAAAGTTTAGATCGTGAGTCGCGAGCTTACAATTTTGTCCGTCGTTTGATTATTGGTAGCGAGCTCGACCTATTTCGTGGCTTGTCTTTTACCACCATTTCTGCTACTGGCCCGAACGCAGGTTCGTTCCTCAGACTCTTGACATCGCGATCCCAATATTGAATACTTGAGCTAGCTATCATCCATTACTCTCCAGATCCTCAGGATTGTGCAACCATTAAAAAAGAACAGGTACATGTGTTACAAATTTGTCACTCTTCTGTATTGACCTTCTCGTCGCAAGATTTATCTGTGCGACTCTGGAGGTATGTACGGTTAAAAGTGTTGTTGAACACAACTCACACTTTCCCCCCTTCTAGCCCAGTATTTCGATGGAACGACTGATGTCACCCGCACATGGGCAAGTGGCCGCCATTGTGATATCACGATAAATTATAGACATTGTAATAGCACTTTGGAGAACCATCCGCAGAGGAAAAACGCGCATTCACCCGAGTCCTTCAAGGTCACATCATGATCGATACCGCTATTTTCCCCAATGGCACGACTGGAAAGTGACCGAGTCCATCTCCTGTTCGTCAATGATTGAGTTTGATTCTATAGGGTACATGATGTATACAAATTTACATTCGCTTTGATTGTAGTGCTGACGACACCATAGAGATTCGTGGGCTAGAAGGGCCCTATGGAAAGATGGTCTCGGTGAGAGAGCTCGACTCTAGTGGTCGGTACCAAGCGTAGCTGACTATATATCTCCAGACTACAGGTCTGTCCATTTTCGTATGTAGTCATATTGGTCTTAAAATCACAGGCATGGGACTGGCCATGGCGTTGGCCACTACCTGAATGTACATGAAGGTACGTGCATATCTGTGTGCCCTGTTAAGCTTACGCATTGCGTGCACAGGTCCCCAAGGTATTGGCACACGCATCGGTAAGGCATAGGAGTGTGTATTATCAACATGCATTGATCATGAATTCAGCATACAACAGCACCGCTCTGAAAGCGGGGATGACGCTATCAAATGGTGAGGATAAGAGTCAACCCTGTCGTGATGATCAAAGTATATTTGCATTCCAACAGAACCGGGATACTATGCTGATGGTAAGTGGGGCATACGCATCGAAAGCGTAGTGGTCGTCCGTGATGTCGAGACGCCCAACAACTTTGGAAAGAAGGGATACCTGGGCTTCGAACGCGTTACGATGGTCAGCCTCCTAGTATCATTTCGTTCTCGGGAAACTGACGACCTCGTGCATCCAAGTGTCCCATTCAAACTAGCCTTATCGACATGTCCATCCTGACGGTTGATGAAAAGAAATGGGTGAACGAGTATCATGCTGAAGTCCAGGCAAAGGTGGGGCCATTGCTTGAGGACAAGGACGCGCGTGCTTTGGCATGGCTGAAAAGAGAGTGTCGGGCTATCTGAAAGTGTCAACCCGTAGTATGTGTGCTTGATCTAGGCACTAGGCACAGGAATTGGATTGCTTGATCGGGTTGAATGCACTACCAAGGTTGGTGATCGATGTGTTCGGTCAACCATCTAGAAGTCGTGCTGTGCGGCAGTGTCCAGAGATAGAACCTCGGCCTTGCCCAGAGATAGAAGCAAAACAGTAGGCGATGCGATCGTCACCGTGGTTTATCGTTATTGGGCTCAGCCAGTGCCAGAGGAAGCAGTAGCTGGCACTCATCACTCAGTTCGGATCTTTCCGACATGCGGTTCCCGTAGCGTGTCTTTGTCTGTTCCGTTTTGTTCGACGATCTCCACCTACACCGTTTCGGTTGTTCTCACCTAACGGACTACCATTGGCATCTGCTTAGTCCGCCGCAGCCCCTCAATTTGATCGATCCGACCAGCCACTCCAAGTTGGCCCGCTCGCACGTTCACATTCGCGCACGTCACACGGTCACGGCGCGGACTCACTCGTAATGCACCATGTCGTCCACTCCACTTTTCTCCTTGCCACTCCACTGAAGCTAGCCGACCCAATCACACCCGACGATCTCGACGATCTGTCTAGACCCAGAGGCATCGGGGAACGCAACATAAAAGAAAAGGTTTTCGAAGTGGGTCCGAGTGCGGCGTCATACCAAACCGGTCCCCGGTAGGCTCCACGGACATGATGTGGGCCCACGCCTCGCCGCCACTGAAATCCCTGATCATGTTTGTTTCATATGGCTCCCACTGTGTCTCCTGGGGCATCATGATGACGACAAGTTTATTCCTATCGTGACCCTCGGCGTGCACAAGCTGTAGGGTTTGCTCGTTGGACAAGGTCATGAGCCTGTAGCGCGCGTTGCTGTTGTGGGAACGCCGACACGCACGATATCCATGGAAAGGAGCTTGGACCCGGTGACCCGACACGTGTATGTGATCTGGAGAAGGTGTACCCACCTCTCCGATGGAGTCGAGACTCGAGGCGCAGACCCTGGGACGCACGGCACTGAACATGAGGACGTGGCGCTCGTATTGCCCCTACAGCGGATGGACGACGTGACAAGCAAGGGGTAAGATATACATGGCCAGCGCAAAAAAGGAGCTAGTGATACACTCGGATGACCGGATCCGTAAAAAAAAGAGGATGAAAAACACGAGAGTCGGAGCAAGGGAGGAATGTAAGGTTGACAAGTGCTAGGTGAGGGGGTATATCTTTAACGGGGAACACGATGCTGAGCGATGCTGAGAAATACGGTGTAAGAAAATAGGTGCCACGAAGACACAGCGCCATAAATAACGACAAGAACGGAACATATACCCGCGCTTGCGATGCAAACTGGGAACTTGGGAATAGGGAAGCACTATCCGTGGAAGAAAAAGCAAGAAAGGCGCGTGCTGTCGTGGCAATCGTGAAATGTCGTGAAGGCGGCGTGCTTACTCGTCGTCGGAAGTGGGTGAGGCTGGACCATTGGTAAGGTATCCGGCTACGATGCTGTTTTCTTTACAGTAATTGGTTCGCTTGAGGACCGAGCGTGGCGGCGCCTTGGGTATAAGCCTCCTGTTGAGGTCGATGCGAGTGCCGTCTTCGTTTTGCCAGCCCTGAGATGGCTCTGGATAGTCGTCGAGGTCTTCGGGATAGGCTTCGCCCGGGGCAGGGGGTTTGTACGAACCATCGTTGCGCCACAGTTGGTCCCTAAAGCCCAGACGGTCCAGGGAAATCGGTAAGAACGTCGATGTCAGTCAGGGATCATGTCCTGAAGGGGATAGAACAAGTAATAGAAGAAGTACACACCCTCGTTTATTGAACCACCCTTTTCGCCTTTGGCATGGCAGGATGGGGCTCGGGCAGACCAACTCCTCGCACCACCGAACGGAACGTGGCGGGGGCATCGTGCTGCACCGGCGTGGACGCGGAGGCATGATTTGGCCTTGATCGCCGTCTGAGTTGCGGCGGTTCGGGAGACGGTGAGGCGGATCTGCAGTGATGTCGACAGTTTGACCGTACTCCCAGTAGACGTTCAGTCCCGGTGGTGGGGGCACGATCCCGTGTGAGCTGCTGCCTGCGGACCCGCTACTCCTGAGCGAAGACGACCGCGCGAGTGGAGGGGGCGAGGCCGAGAGGTATCCCCCCGGCTCCGTTGTAGACCACGCGCCCTGCGGAACGTCAGCCGGGTAGGCCGGATGATCTCCGATACGTAATTGCGGAAGCCGCGGGCGCGTGGCCTGCGGTGGGATTGAACGCTCACTGGCGAGCACAAGGCTGTCCTTGCGCACGCGGGCACCAACAGGGGGTGTAGGCAGCGGGCGGGAGCCATGCGATGCACTATCGGCCCTGCTCGCTGTGCGTGGTGGTGAGCCGTTGCTCAACTCGGAGCATGTGGGGCACGTGTGATAGGTCACCGGGTAAGGTACCCCGGATCGCTGGCCACCATGCCCATAGGATGGTCTCCGCTCTGGAGCGGGCCGAGAGACCTGGATCATGCTTCTCGGTGGACAGTCGTCGTCCACACTGCTGATGCTCGAGGCGGAAGAATGCGAGAAGAGAGAGTCGATCTCGCTGGCGGTGCTCTCCGACGACGGGGGGTAGTAGTAGTCATGGTAAGGGTCGGATTTCGACGATGCGACGGAGCGCTCGTAGATGTAGGTGTCTGGGACGGGTCCAGGGCGAATGACCCCGAAGCGTCTGTTGTCGCGATAGCCTCGATCTCGATCTCGCTCCCGTTCTCGTTCTTCTGGGACATGGCCGTGGGACGAAGGCGGTGGCTTGACCAGTTTCCGCGGAGCTTCGCGCACTGAGGCGCCCTGCGAGCGATGGTCACGATGTGGGGGTGGCTTGTAATCTATATCGCCCCTCGTAGAGACGGTGGGTGGCTGCTGACCGGGGTTTGAGCAATGACGGGGGGACATGTCAAGTGTCGGGGCTTTGAAGACGCGCACCGAAAAGCCGGAGTGTGCGGGAATGGCGTAGTTCTGTCGGATAAAGGGTGGGTTTGGGGCAGGAAGCCCACGCTCAACGGTGGCATCGCAAGTCTGAGGAGAGGGACTAACCTTGGTCGATCCCGGGGGTGCACTGCCGGCGCCGCGGTCGACTCTTGAGGGTGGGCGGACGCCAGGGTTGAAGGACGACAAAGGATTGGGCATGAATGAGGCAGTCATGGTGCTTGATCTGACCTAGCAGACTGAAGCGAGCATAGGTGTGCGGAGAGGGAAGTACTTTATAAGAGACGTCGCAGAACTAAAAGGGCCACGGAGGGAACAAAATTTTGGTATACGTGGGTGAGAAGCACAAAGGAACACACGGGGCATTCGGGAAATCGTGGACTGGTACCAGATGAAATGGCGAATGGGCTGTAGCGTGCCAAAAGGGAGCATGCTGCGAACACGAGTAAACCAGGTTGCAGGGCATGAGGTCGATTTTGATGTGAAACCCTAGGCGAGCAAATGAGGATCAAGTGGCTCTAGGGGCAAAAGAACTCGAAACAAGATGACCCATAGTACAAGACCGTGACGTATCGACGTCAACGGAAGCTGTCGGGGTGGACCAGCGGTGGTAGGTGGTCCACACTTTGGGTCCACCCTGCCAGTCAGTGGCCCTGACGCTCGTCCGAGCTGATCTGGCGTCTTCAAGACCCGTCCCATTCATAACTCGGCAAGCTGATATTTCTCCGAACACGACGGGGGGGAGAGTCATCAATCTGGTGTAAAATGAAATGTTTTGGTGACTTTGAGGAGCATCGGGAGGATGCGGCTGCAACTGCCACGAAAGACAACATATCGCTGAATATACGTCAAGGAGCGCCTGGCAAAACGCAGAAAATAACTTTCACTTACGACCTGAGGCCGGTATCACAGACCACATCAGGAACCGAAGCTCATGCACATTGCACGCCGATCGTAATAGAAGTACGCCCTTTCTGGCAACAGTCGAGCCCTTGCCAGTTTTCCAAACTGCGAGATGAAGAGCGGAGTCGGTCTATAATGATTGGCAGCACTCCAAAGTGGCGGGGCGCTGGCAACGCTGAAATCCCTTACGCTTCGCGCACAGAACCGCCAACACTGCTTGGAAGTGAGAACGGGAACAAAACACAGGTTTGCACAACATGGCGAAGCTCAAGATGCAATTTCACACACCTGTGCCCGACGGAGCCTTTGGAATACCACAGAAGGATTCCGATAACCACCAGCCAAGCACAAGGAAAGGAGAGAGAGGATTA
This sequence comes from Tylopilus aff. striatulus, assembly GCA_038094335.1. Lineage (NCBI taxonomy): Eukaryota > Fungi > Basidiomycota > Agaricomycetes > Boletales > Boletaceae > Tylopilus > Tylopilus aff. striatulus. The sequence goes on along the minus strand of JBBPTY010001233.1, from coordinate 2,734 downwards.
CCCTATGTATGAATAGTGACTGGAGTGAGCACGTTCGCAAGAGGTATGATAGAGGGAGGCGCGAGGCAGAGAATAACGCCGCGCCCAATCGAAACATCTTAACGGAGCTTAACAAACGGTCAGGTGGGAGAAGATTGATGACCGTTTGACTGGCGATGTGCACTATACCCTCATAGAGAGAATCATGAAAGCGAGCATGATGCCATGTTGCACCTACGTTTCGATTTTTTTCCCCGCCGCTCTCGTACCAGTCGCTGAATGGCCTGCATCAGGTGAAGATCCACTTAAATTAGTAGCGTGGTATGGGGTACTCGGTCAACTGTGGGGCGGTGTTTTGACGAGCCCTTGCCACGTCTTCGAACGGAAAGAAGACAAGAAGTGCGTTTGAAAACCGCTCCCGATCAATGCAAGGTTCGTCGACCACAGCTAAGCACTGCACGTGCCGCATCTAGGTTCAATTTCTGCTATCAGATAATTCACAGGAACACAGGAGAGCTAGAGAACCGGTCATGCATGAACACGTGTGGACGGGCGCAGTGATACGCAGCGCAGGAGATGTGCGAGCGCCATTTGGATTACCTGGAATTGAATCGAAGCATCTTGAGCGATAGTCGGAGTTGGTGTGGGTAGTACGAGGTCGATTTGGAATTGTGTGGGGAGTAATGTGAAGATGGTGTGAGGTAGAGCCTACCCCCTGGGTGTCGTCAAGCAATTAAATAAGGAAAGCGCTAGCGATAACAGGGCGCCGATGTCCTCGCACAGAGTTCAAAGGGGACTCACGGCATGAGGGATTGGATGTGAGCACCCTGTCCGGCTTTCCATAGAGAATCCCAGAAATGTCGTAGCTACTAGCCTTCAGGGGGGGGGAGGGCGTGACGTGACACACCGGGGTACGCGTCACACGCTCTCTGAGACGAAGAGGAGTACTGTAGTTTACTGTAATTTTTTTTGTCATGCATGCACTTCGACATGACATTCTTCCTCCGAGTGGCGTCGAGTTCGCGGTTGCGCTCGACCTCGCGTCGTCGACATCTTCGACGCTTGTGAACCTCGTCACCGCCAAGTCGAACATCCTCCGCATTTATGGCGTGCGCGAACAACCGTCGCCCATGTCCGACTATGTCGAGAGCGAACGCGACAAGCGGGCGCGCGTGCGCAGGGGGACAGAGCCTGTCGAGGGTGAGGTCGAGATGGACCAGTCCGGCGAAGGTTGGGTCAACATGGGTGCTGTCCAAGTGAGTCGTTTGCGTAATCCCCTAGGACGAGCTCTCAAACGGTCGAGTCAGTCTAACACAAACACGGAGTCGGCTACTGCGTGGCGCTTCAATCTCATTCGCGAACATACGCTCCATGGAGTCGTCACCGGTCTGGACAAGGTTCGCACCATGTCATCCAATGACGACAAGCTCGACCGTCTTCTTGTCTCCTTCAGGGATGCAAAGGTATGCTCTGTTCTCTTTCCCCGAATTGTTCTGATGGTTCTCTGTAGATTGCGCTGCTGGAATGGTCCGACGCCAGCCAGGACCTCGTCACAGTGTCTATTCACACGTACGAGCGCGCTCCACAGATGGTAGGTGTTCCATCTTGTTTGCGACATCTCCTTACCCTTCTTCTGTAGTCCGTTCTCGATAGTCACCTTTTCCGTCCGGAACTTCGTGCAGACCCTCTATCCCGCTGCGCTGCCCTCACCCTCCCCAAAGACTCTCTCGCCATCCTCCCTTTTTATCAAACGCAAGCCGAATTCGATGTCATGGAACAAGACCAAACCATTGCAAGGTATCCTTACACGTGTGCATCCGATTAGACAGGACTTATCGTTCCCTCAGAGAAGTGCCCTATTCACCGTCCTTCGTCCTTGATATAGTCACAGACGTCGACCCGAATCTCCGCAATCTCATTGATTTTGTATTTTTACCGGGGTATAACAATCCCACGATCGCTGTGCTTTGCCAGACCGAAAAGACCTGGGTGGGGTAAGTTCTCATTTGATGATTGGCATTCTTGCGCAGTCTCACCCCGGATCCTAGTCGCCTCAAAGAGTATCGCGACACGGGTCGTTTATACATTTTTACTCTCGATCTCCTTAACCATACATATCCCATCATCACCTCCGTGGATAATCTGCCGTACGACTGTCTCTCCCTCCTTCCTTGTGCACAATCTATCGGTGGTCTCATTATCCTAACCCCTAATTCGTTGATCCATGTGGACCAAGCTGCCCGACGAGTTTCACTCCCCGTCAATGGATGGTCTGCGCGTGTTAGCGACATACCCTCTCTTCCTCTTGATAAGGACCTAGATTTGGTCCTAGAAGGAGGTAAGCTGGTGTTCGCAGACGAGAAGACATTCTTCGTGGTCAGAAAAGATGGGATGGTACATCCTGTAGAAATCGTTTCAGACGGACGGACCGTCTCACGATTGGTTTTGTCCCCAGCCATTGCACAAACGACGATACCTACGGTCACCAGGCAGCTGGATGGGGGAATGTTATTTGTAGGGAGCACAGTTGGACCATCGGTGTTATTGAAAGCAGTGAGAGTCGAGGAGGAGGTGGAGGAGGGCGAGGCGGATGATGCGAGCACGGCACCGACTGCTGTAGCTGATACCAAGAATGCGATGGATATCGATGACTTTGATGACGATGGTGAGCAAACACGAGAATGTATCTCGAAGGCGGATCACTGACGATGGTCATGAAGATTTATATGGCGCATTGAAGGTTGTAGCCCATACG
>JBBPTY010001232.1:0-10610 GCA_038094335.1 Tylopilus aff. striatulus | reverse complement strand
GCTTTCGGCCGCAAGGCAGGCATTCCTCTTACCGAGTTCATCTACAGGATCGAGGTGGGTTCCATTGGTCAATAAACGCCAGCTCTTCATTCATTTGCATCGCATCACTCCACAGAAGTCGCAGAAGTCACAAATACTCCACCTTCATCCAAATGTCCTTGTGTCATCGCATCCAGCCCTGTATTTACTGGGCCCAAATCGACCTCAATATGAAGTCGGTCGACAATAAGCTGAGCGTGGGCTCAACATCATTAACTCACCTACCTATTAACTCAAACGGGGTGATCCTGTGTCGGATGATCACTGTACCACGTTCAGGCCTTTTCCTCTGGCATCCAAAATGGTTATGGGCTGCTAATGTCCGCATCCAACGCTCGTTGAGGTGTGTAGGTATTGGTAGTTATACCGTATTTCCTTGGCTAACCCGCATCATCGGGTCGACAGAGCCTAACCCACTGCCTATCATCAGCTCGTCTCGACATGAACACTTGCCATGATACCAAGCTTTGCGTACATATTGTCTCTGTAGGCATCCCCCCCACCTGGACGCAGCCATTACATTCGAGTTGAAGTTGATAGCACCAACGGGATACAGATGAACGAGTCGAAGAACATCTGGCTTGTGCAATATTTTTTAATGTACGATACTCTACCGTGACGCTTTTCTGACCATGATGCGACTAGGCTCTTATAGGATGTAACCATCCTCAAAATACAATCAGACAGTTCAAGTGTGCAATACAGACAGGATTTCATGATCAAGTACCTTAGAGCCTCATAGAGATATATGTGTAGCGATCACCTCTCAACACCGAAAATCATGCCTGGTACATTGCACCATTGCGGCTGGTGATCAAGCGACGCACACAAGAAGGCACCCAAATCGCAAAGGTAATATCGACCTTTTCCCAGGACGGTTCCTTGGGTCTCGACTGAAAATCGACATAAGTACTCAGTTTCTTGAACCTACGAAATGATCACCTTGACACCCGAGAGTTCATGTGTCGCATTTAAAAGCACATTGGAAGGACCGGGTTCTGATTGGTGAACGATCATGGACTGACCCTCCGGCGAGGCACTGGTAGCCGTGAGCTGCTGCTCGTTCGAGGGAGGCAATGTTTACCTGGCATTTTGCTTCTCCTGCCTTTCCTTTTTCTTTTCTTTCTGCTTTGCCTTTTTTGCCTCCCGCCTCGCTCTTTTTGCCTCCTGCCTTGCCATTTCCTTCTCCTGTAAAGAAGGATAAGTCCAGATATTACTGGACCAGCAAATGAATGAACTAACTTCGAGGTCGATATCACCGAGATACATTACCGATCGCTGCACCATGTGGTCAGTCCCCAGAGACGCAGAAAGGGAAGAAGGATACTCACTGGTTGCCGCTGATTGAAAGCTATCGTCGATAATTTTCTGTTTGATCGCGGTACTCTTACTAGCAATGGACTAGACGTAGAAGGATTACCTGACGAGGGTATCTGAGAGTGAATGGGACCCTCTAGGAGCATTTTCTCGGTCATTCCATTGCAACTGGGTTCCTCTGATTGAATTTGACCAGGGTCGGGTTGTGACGTTGCTTTCGTAGTATGTTTTTGAGCCACCCAACAAATGGTTCGGCCTTGACCCTTGGGGGATCTGAGGTTGTCAAGACTCCGGTTTGGATTAGCGTGGCTGACGCAGACCCTGCTGGATGGGGAGTAGAATGGAATAGTCTGGCATGATTTTCATCCGAAATGGGCGAGAGGCTATCATGCACCGTTAGCACGAGGAAGGGAAAACCTATTCATTACTCACTTCCTCCAGGTCAAATTGTGGGGCGGATGAACCTGATGGTACTGCGGTCTGGTCTCGACATTAGTGCACTATCTCAGGGGAGGCCAAGCGGCAGTCTCACTTCCGACAGGGTACTTGTGTGATCAGTAGTCTGCTCGCGAGGATTATTGTGGACCTTGGCCTCTTGCTGATCAGCCTGCATGCCAGTGAGAATTGGGTTACCACGAGATGATTCCTTTACTTACCTGGGAAGTTTCCTGTCCCTGCGACTGCTCTTCAAGGCGTGTATCAGCTTGGCCTCTGGGACCTTGTGAACCTGCATCCTACCTGAAGGCAGCGACAAGCATGTCTCAGCAGAGGGTCAATTAACTGCAGTTGAGGATGACTTACATTACGGGAGTAGATTCAATGATGTGTGCGATGAATGGAACATGGGTCAATATATGGCGTTCTTAAGATACAGGCTGCTACTGACACTTTTTTGGAGGTAAGACAATGGCAGAATAGTGCTCAGATCCCAAATTCTGATTTGAGCTGAGTCGTTTGAGCCCATGATGAGATGCTCATCAGAGAGCGAGAGAGCAAGTGATTGTACCTGCTCAGTGTGGTCGACAATGGCGAGTTGAGAGTGGGTCGAGGTATCCCACAGTGAGACAAAATGACCTGAGGAGGCCGCGATAAATTTGTTGTTTGCAGAGAGAGCAATACCCATGCTTTCCTGTTGTCATTTTCATGGATGGGCCATTTTGCGAGTGCGACTCCGGTGGACGCATCAAACGACATGATGAACTTGCTACTGGATGCAGCAAAGAGTCGCCTACCATCCATTGACCAGGCAATGAGAGGAATCAGAAAACTGGGGAGTGAGATGGAGATGGAGAGGTGTGGGTCACCATTTTCACTGTTGAAGATGCGAATGGTGTTATCACTCCCGCAGGCAGTGGCAATGCGGGCACCATCTGGAGAGAACCTGATCGTCTTGACCATTCCGCCATGTCTGATTGGTCCAACAAATTTCTTGCCTGTTACAATATCCCAGACGTTTGCACTCCCTTCCGCGGTCCCAGTAGCAAATCTCGTGCAGTCGACCGAGATATCGACTGAAAACACCTCCTCTCCCTGCTCAACCTCGACCACTTTTCGATGCAGCTCGGCATCCCACACACATGAACCTCCTCTTGCTGTCCCACACACGATCCAGCTCCCATTCTTCGACACGGAAACTGCCCTCATGTTCATGCTCATCGGATTTCCTTCCTCTGTCCTGTCTGCCAATCGCCATCGTCGGAGGCCATCGTTCGTTCCACCAAAAACGTGCTCTCCGTCCGGATGAAAAGCGACTGTCCGAACTATGTGATCACCACCTTCAGGTTGAAGAACCATGCTCGGCTGATGGGCTGACTAAATCATTAGCAATATTATTTGCTCTCGAGGACCATCACGCACCAGGTGCTGGCAACGACATATTCTTCCAATCGTCTGTGCGCGTCGCAGTCGAGGTGGAGGTGTAAGGAGGGAGGGTGTAACTTGTGGTATGTAGCAGGTTGCCTCATCATCGTGCGTCCGTTTGTTTATTTATGGAGTCCTGAGCGCTCGAGCTTACTCGGATCCAGTTAGGTACCCGACTGCCCGGCGGCGAGCGACACCCTGTCAATGCCCTACCCAACTCATCCATGGTGACTACCCAGGAACTCGCTCGCTCGCTCCATTTGTCTTGTTGTACCAATCAATCGACCAACTGCCTCCTATATCATGACTCAACAAAGATCGCCATGAGGTGCTCTTCCGTCAATGCGAACTGCCTCGCTGGGGTAGGCTCCATGTTCGAAAACGCTCTTTCCTCACGAACTGGTGAAATCCTTTGATAGTTAATCTCACCTGGACCATCATATGACGCATTGTATGCCCGCAGGCTTGAGCACATGACTGTGGATGAACACGCGTCACTGGTAAATAAACGATGGACTGCGTTACCTTGTTGCTCTAGGCCCCAATTGCCGAGAGCAAGCAGTGAGTTCACGACGCAGACAGAAAAGAGTCAAAGCGTATTGACAAGGAAATACCTTGAGGCACCCAAGTGTATTCGATCTTGACCAACAAATTTGGGGAGCATGCAGCCTATAGACGGAGGCTGCAGTATGCGATTCCATCATCTCAAGCAGGTTGGTGAGTTACTGTCAAGTTCTGATAATTACATTGTTTGCTTTAGCCTAGTTTCTGTTAGAAAGCGAGAGTAATTAGGTATCTCGATGACTGTAAGTCCACGACCGTACCACTGCGTCTGCTAGGTATGGTAGGTCCCTATACCAATAGCTAACGCATCCATCCGACCATGATGGTACTTACGCTTAGAGGTGGGTTAGGGCTAGTGCATGCGTTTCAAAAAAAAGCCGGCACATGTTAGAGGATATATGTAAGTACGTTCAAGTTCGTCGGTACACCAACCTCATCCATTCACAGTGCTCTGTCCGCCCTGACAGTTACGCTGCAGCATCCCATAAAGCTGAATCGCCAGCCAGCCTTTGTTATGCGTCTCTTACATCGATGCGTCGATCGCACCGGGCGTGATCTCGGTTCTTGCCGCGAAGATTGTGTTTCCCCTCAAATTCGTTTTGCGTGCTCGGCAGTGCCAGCACGCAAAACAGTCTCCGAGTCGTGATGTGTACCCGCGTTGAGAAGAGTCACCTTCACGAGCCAAGGGCGTGCTTAGTCCGCCCTCCATATCCTGATTCTCAGTCCATCTCCTGGCCGAGCATGCGGGGTAGTAACCCAACCAACTTGCAAGGTGCCACCTTCACGCCTCTCATTTCTCCCAACCCAAACAGACACAAAATCTTTCCAATGTGCACCGACGGCAAATTTTCGAAGGCCGAAACGGGACTTGATATTGTATACTACGTGATCGAAGGAAGATAAGCTATTGAGCATGATATACGTTGAGTGTATGATAGGCTAATGGGTTTTGTGACAGCAATGAAGAGTGATATCGTTCTGTGAGAGGAGAGAATCACATATGGTGACAACCTATCGAGAAAGTATGGTTTGATGTAATTCGCTTGAAAGTGGCGGATTCAGCCAGGTTCTTCGGTACCGCAACAAAACCATGAAGGAACAGGTACCGAGAAGTTGACTCTGCGTTGCGAACGCCGAGGTTCGTGCTACAAAACTCAACATCAGGCCTCAGCGTCCCAGGGTATAAAAAGGGTTGTTACCTTAGCGACGGGGAATTGGACATTATGTTTCGGAGGGTAAGCAGGAGTGGCTTCGTGGTGAGGTGCGGTGTTGGATGCTTCGGTCGGCGGTAACAGCGGCTTGGGTCTCGGCTGGAAAATCAAGATGAGTTCTCGGCTTCCTGAATCCACGAAACAACCCCTTACCTGGATACCAGAGAGCCCATCTGTCACATTAAAAGGGGCACTGGAAGGACCAGGTGCTGATTGGGGAATGATTGTAGGCTGACCGTCCAACGAGGCGCTTGTGGCCGCATGCTGTTGTTCGCTCGATAGGGGCAGTTTTTGCCTCACCTTTCTCTTCCCCTGCCTTGCTTTTTTCTTTTCCTCCTGCCTTACCTTTTTCGCCTCCCGCCTCGCCCTTTTCGCCTCCTGCCTTGCCATTTCTTTCTCCTGTAAAGAGTGAATAAGCCAGATGTCATAGAACAAACAGACAGACGACAAACCTCGCGCTCAATATCACCGAGATACATCACCATCCGCTGCACCATGCGGTTAGTTCTGCGTGCCTAGAAATGTGCAGAAAGGATGAGGGACAACTCACTGGTTGCCGCTGATTGAAGGCTATCGTCGATGGCCCTGTGTCTGTTCGTGGTGCTCTTGTAGGTGGTGGACCAGACATGGAAGGATCAACTGAGGGGGGTATCTGGGGGTGACGGGGACCTTCCGAGAGTATTTGCTCGATCATCTCATTGCGAGTGGGTTCCTCTGAGTGAATTTGATCAGGGGTCGGGTTGCGGCGTTGCTGTCGTAGTATGCTTTTGAGCCATCTAACAATGGTCCAGCCTCGACCTTCTGGGGATACAGGGTCATCAAGACTGCGCTTTGTATTAGGCAGAGGCTGTGCGGCCGAGGCAGACATTGCTGGATCGGGAGTAGACGAGGATAGATTCTCATCTGCGGTGGGCGAGGGAGACTATCATGCACTATCAGCACAAGGTCAGGAAAATCCATTCATTACTCACTTCGTCCAGGTCGAATTGCAGAGCTGATAAACCTGAGGGTACCGCGGTCTGTTCTCAACCTTAGTGTGATATCTCGAGGGGGATCTCACAGCAGTCTCACCTCCAACAAGGTATCCGTGTGACTAGCCAGCTGTTCGTGAGGATCGGTGCGCACTTTGGCCGCTTGCTGATTAGCCTACATACCAGTGAGAATTAGCTCGCCACAGGATGAGTCCTTTATATACCTGGGAAGTTTCCTGTCTCCGCGACTGGCGGGTATTAGCCTGGTCTTTGGGACTTTCTGAACCTGCATTCTGTCTGAGGGCAATGACAATCATGTCTCAGTGGAGTATCAATGACTGCAACTGAGAATCACTCACAATGCAGGACCACGTCGAGAATGGATTATATGACGTGTGCGACGAAAGGAACATGGGTCAACATATGGTGTTCCAGAGATATGGACTGCTCACACTTCTCTCGAGGTAAAGCACTGGGAGAATGGTGCTCAAATCCCAAATACTGATGTTTGCCGAGTATCCCGGACCAGTTGCAAGACAATCGTCAACGGGTGACAATGCAAGAGACCGTATTTCCTCGGCGTTCTCGATAAGCGCAAGTTGAGAGTGGGTTGATGTATCCCAGAGTGAGACAAAATGACCTGAAGAGGCTGCGATAAATCTATTGTTTGTAGAGAGTGCGATAGCCATAACGTGGTTGTTGCCTTGTTTGTGGATGAGCCATTCCGTGAGTGTAGATCCGTCAGATGTGTCGAATAACTTGATTGAGTCGTCGTCGGATATGGCAAAGAGTCGTCCACTGTCCATTGACCAGGCAATGACAGTGAGCAGATTGTTACTGGGGAGTGAGATAGGGATGGAGAGGTGTTGATCACCATTTTTACTGTTAAAGATGCGAATAGTGTTGACACTGGCAGTGGCGAGACGGGCACCATCCAGAGAAAACTTGATCGTCTTGACCTTACCGCCGTGTTTGATTGGCCCAACAAGTTTCTGGCCTGTTGCCACATCCCAGACATTCACATTCCCTTTCCAGGTCCCGCTAGCGAATCTCGTGCAGTCAGGCGAGATATCGACCGCCATCACATACTGTCCTTGCTCAGCCTCGACCACTTTTTCCCGGAACTCCGCATCCCACATATTCACACCCTTAGTTGTTCCACACACAATCCAGTTTCCATCCTTCGACACAGAAATCGCGCTCACACTTATACCCATCTCTTTTCCTTCCTCTGCCTTGTCTGTCAGTCGCCATCGTCGAAGGCCATTGTTTGTTCCACTAAAAACGTGCTTTCCGTCTGGATGAAAAGCGACTGCCTGGCAAATTGTGTTGCCGCCGACTTCAGGTTGAAGAACCAAGCTCAGGTTATGGCCTGGCGGAACTGTCAACACTATTATTATTTCCTCCCGAGGACGGCCGCGCACCGGGTGCTGGCAATGACATGTGTTTCCAATGGTTTGTGTGCGTCACAGTGGAGGTGGAGGTGCAACGAGGGGAAGAACTCGTGGTATGCAGAGGGGTTGCTTCATGAACGTGCGTCCGTTTATTGATTTATGAAGTGCCTTATGTCCCGGGCGCTCGGATCTAGTTAGGTACCGCCCAGCGGCGAGCGACACCCTACCAACAACATACTCAAATTCATTGATGGAGACTACCTGGGAACTCGCTCACCTGCTTGCATTTGTCTAGTTGCGCCCATCATGTACCAATTGCTTCCCACCACTCGTCAAAGACCACCACGGGCGATTTTCCATCAGTACTCACAGCTTTGCTGGGGTTGGCCTCCAACTCAAAAAGTTCTTTCCAGACGAACCCCGTGCAAGTTTTGTTTTCGACTGTCAATACGCTTGAACTATCACATGTCGCTCTCCACATTCACAGATTTGAGACTCGATGGTGAAATAATCGTGAGTGGCAGATTCATCATTGATCGACGACCGTGTTAACCTTGTCATTGGAGGTCCTAGTAGAGCAAGCAGCAGATTCATGACAGGCAGGCAAAAAGAGGTGAAGTGCCCTGACAAGGAACTTAGGGACCACTTTTCAGGTCAGCACACTATCTTGCGTTCTAACCACAGCTTAGGAAACCAGCAGAGACCAAGATTACCATCTCTCACGAGGTCCGTAAGATAACATCTCCAGTGTGCGATCGACCTTGACCAAGGTATGGCATGCATTGGGTGCAAAGGCAGTAGGCAGTCAATATGCGAGTGATCATTCCTCGGTGGGTAGTCGAATTCAACTCTTAGCATCTTATGCTTAACAAAATCTCAATGGGGAACCGACAACGATTAGACAGCTTGGCCTGGTCGAATCGCAGCTTCCACTAGGTACTCACCACAAACCAGAACCCTAATTCGCCAAGGCTTGGATGCGTCGCCACTCTCAGTGAAAATGATACAGTGCTCTCATACATACCGGTGGCTCCCAGACAAGGACGGCGAAACAAAAGGGACCAGCTCACACTCAGCAAGTCATTTTTTCTGTGACACTGTTCTGCTGGTGGTCGTGCATCTAAACAAACGTAGCCAATATTACCATGTGTTCAGGAACACAGTGGTAGAGACGGGATCTTCGCAGTACGGGTTACTGCAAAGGAAGATATGTTACTGCTACTGAGCCTAACACATACAGAATATGATTGATAATGCGACTGTCATCGAGAATGATAGCATCCAGGAGCGACGGGGAAAGAAAATAGAATATAGCAAGAACATGTGAGACAACAGGGCTCACTTAGCAGTTAGATTCAGCTTGGGTCCTCCTCAGTGCCACAACAGAACCATGAAGGAACCGGTATCGTCAGATTAACTCTACGTCGTGGACATCGAGGCTCGTGCTAGAAGTGCCGAGTAAACGTCAACCCTCGGTGTCAAAAGGGCCCTCACCTCCATGATGGGGACTTTAGCATGCGCGGAGTCGTGCTTCAGAGTTTCTGGACGACCGGTAGGATTAGCCTCAGGGCGAGGAGTAGCATTAGATACTTCGGCTGGTGCATCAGGGTTCAGGGGATCCTTCCTCTAAACACAGGATTAGTCATGACGTCCGTGAATGTGTTGGACCATGGACGAACTGGTGGCTTAATAGCAGACATGGCAACCCTTCGCTGAAGGAACCCATGAGACACCTATGCCCCATCAACGAGAAGGGTGCACTCACTTTTTGTCGCCGGGCAAAAGCTATCGTCGGCGGTATTCTGCTTGATGGCGGTACGTTTGCTTGTGGTGCACCGGTGCGGGTGTCCGACGACGTAGACATCTGATTCCGACTAGTTCCCACAGAGGGTGTCTGATCAGACCCCCGGTTGTGACTATTCCTCTGCATTCCCCTGAGCCACGCAACAACGGCTTGAGTTCGACCCTTGGTAGATACGGTGTTGTCAGGACTCCGCTTTGCATTAGTCCGAGGCCGTGTGGCCAAGGCAGACCTCACTAAATCAGGAGCAGAAGATAGGCCAGCATGACTTTCATCGAAGTAGAAGAGGGAGGCTATCGTGCACTGTCAGTACAAGGTAAGGAAAACCCATTGATTACTCACTTCGTCCAAGTCAAATTGTGGGGCGGATGAACCTGATGGTATCACGGTCTGTTCTCGAATTAGTGTACTATCTCAGAGGAGGTCACACAGTAGTCTCACTTCCAATAGGGTACTTGCGTGGCCAGTAGTCTGCTCGTGATTAGTGTGCGCTTCCGCCGCTTGCTGGTTAGCCTGCATACCAGTGAGAATAGACTAGCCACGAGATTACTCCCTTACCTACCTGGGAGGTTTCCTGTCCCCGCGACTGCTCTTCAAGGCGCGTATCAGCCTGGTCCTTGGGACCTTCTGAACTTGCGTCCTGTCTGAAGGCAGCGGCAATCATGTCTCAGTAGCGTCAATGACTGCAATTAAGAATCACTTACATTGTGAGATCACGTCGAGAATGGATAATATGACGAGTGTGACGAAAGGAACATGGGTCAATATATGGTATTCTGGAGATATTGACTACTCACACTTCTCTCGAGGTAAGGGATTGGAAGAATGGTATTCAAATCCCAAATATTGGTACTTGCGGAGTCTCCCGAACCAGTTGCCAGCCAATCATCAGTGGATGACAATGCAAGAGACCGTATGTCCTCGGTGTTCTCGACGATAGCAAGTTGAGAGTGGGTTGATGTATCCCAGAGTGAGACGAAACGACCCGAAGAGGCTGCAATAAACTTGTTGTTTGTAGAGAGAGCGATGGCCATGACCCCCGTATTGCCATGTTCATGGATGGACCATTCTGCAAGTGTGGATCCGGTAGACGAGTTGAACAACTTGATTGAGTTATCGTTAGATATGGCAAAGATTCGCCCACTGTCCATCGACCAGGCAATGACAGTGAGTAGATTGTTACTGGGGAATGAGATAGGAATAGAGAGGTGTTGATCACCATTTTTACTGTTAAAGATGCTTTCGACGATAAGGGATCGTGGGAACGTTTCGATCGATAGCGCGAGTGACTTAGAGCTCAGACGGAGAAACCCTTAGGTGGGGGTGAGAGACGAGGTACGATTGCTATCTACCCCCTAGCTACTGTCCTGTATATATATCCTAGCTACTGAATTAGATCAAGTAAGCTATATGTTATGGTTCAGACTATGTCTTAGGCTATGTTTCAGCCTGA
>JBBPTY010001231.1:0-10616 GCA_038094335.1 Tylopilus aff. striatulus | reverse complement strand
ATTCTCGCTTGTTAGTTGTTTCAGATTCCAGTATATAAAGACCCCTGTATCTACTGTACTCCTCAGTTCGAATATCAAATAAGTCCCTCCATTGAATCCTCTGAGCTTTAGCTCTACTCTGATCTTCTGACCTCAAGGACAGCATGCACAAGGGTGTGACACACAAGTCTTGCACCAAAGATCCTCGCCCCTTTTCTATTACCCTCTCTGATACTTTCCAAGCCATTCCAGTCCCCAGAACCTTCTGACCCCCAAGATTCACCCAGAGGAACTGGGCTTGACAACCTCCTTTCACCCATTTGCACTTAGTCCAACCAGTTTTACTGCATTCTCTTTCATCACACTTCATTTTGGTGCCCCTGACTCAGACCTGGACCCCCTGAGTGGTTGGGTACATTCACACACTCAGACCCTTGATATTAGGGTTGGACCTTTTCATACTTACATGCTAGAAAGTGTCACTTCGATGCCCAGCACATGCAGCTACTGTTTTGTTAGTTTTTCTTTGTTGACAGTCTCAGGTATGCCCAGACTATAAAAACTATGTACAGACTACCTAATAAAAAGTTTTCCCCCTTTGAAAGAGACCACCAGTGAGTGTCTGGGGAAGCTCAATAGTAAGTGACCACTGTAGGTCTTTCATATATCGCTTTTTGTCTTTCTTTGTGCCTGGCTGGTACTTCATCCAGTCTGAAGGCCCCTATTTCTGTGCAGTTGCACTCAGAGTCACTTGGACTCAGCTTCTTTTCATTCAGGTGGACAGTCTTCACTCGGAGGACTTAGTTCTTAGCCAGTTTCCCTTGTTAAACAACTCTCTTCTATTCAAATCCAGCTGGAACCCTTTGGGACAATCACTCACCCCTTCTTTCTCATTCCTGCTTGCATTAGGCTCTCCCTTGGAGTAGCTGCAAAAGATATTTTTGTTGTCTTACAACATGGTGTAAGACAACAAAAATATATCTTGCAGCTACTCCAAGGGAGAGCCTAATGCAAGCGGGTGAAAGAAAGAAGAGGCAAGTGATCATCCCAAAGGTTTCCTGCTGAATCAGTTCTGCAAGGGTAGACTTAACAAGGGAGGGCTGACCAAACCTGAGAGAAGAAAAAGGTGAGTCTGAGTGACTCCGAGTGCAACTGCACAGAAATAGGGGTTACCGAACTGGCAAAATACCAGCCAGGTACACAAAAGAGAAAGAAAGAGAATATAAGTAAAGACCTATGGTGGCCACTTACTTTGAGCTTCCCTGGACACTCACTGGTAGTCTCTTCTCAGCAGGAAAAAGCCTCCTTATTAGGTGCTGTGTACATAGCTTTATAGTCCAGGCACACCCGAGACTGTACGAGAGAAACTAAAAAAAGGTACCACCGCCCGGTCCGATGACAAGGGCCAACTGTGTAGGTAAGAAGGTACTACTAAGGCTACAAAATGCAGGTAGCAGCTTAGCCCGATGTAAGACAACAAAAATATATCTTGCAGCTACTCCAAGGGAGGGCCTAATACAAGTGGGTGAAAGAAAGAAGAAGGAACGAGTGATCGTCCCAAAGGGTTCCAACTCGATCAGCTCAATGGGAGTTGTCTAAACAAGGGAGAACACTGAGAGCTAAGCCTTCTGAGTGAAGACTGCCCAACCCGACCAAAATATGATGAGTCCGAGTGACTCCAAGTACAACTGCATGGAAATAGGGGCCTCTGGACTGGACGAAGTACCAGCCAGGCAGAAATTGATACGAAAAATGATATACGAAAGACCTATGGTGGTCACTTACTGTTGAGCTTCCCCAGACACTCACTGGTGGTCTCTTCTGAAGGGGAAAAACTTTTTATTAGGTAGTCCATACATAGTTTTTATAGTCTGGGCATACCCGAGACTGTGTGACACAGAAATACGAAAAAGGATAAAGGAAGGGTAGCTACAGTGTCTAGAACCTGAGGCGACTGTGCCCATGTCCAAACAACATGCCGGCTACCTGCTGCGTGTGATACAACAGTCTGAAGATAAAATTGTCGACCCAAGTGAATTGGCATGCACGGCTATATGACGGTGACTACCGACCCTCGGGCGGACCTACTCGACTACTCTAAATGCTCGGCACTGGGCCAGACTTTCTCACACCTGCCTACTAACTTGAATAAAACACATATCCGAACTGAAGACTTACTCGGGTGAATCCTAAATACTCAGGCCATACTTGGCCGATGAATCTTGACCGACATGACTTATGTGGGCATGACACTGTGGGTTCGGGGCATCACTGAGCTCGACTAGAGACCTGTGGGTGAAAAATTGGAGAAGAGGGACTTGTAACCATAGAGAGCTCCTTGCTCCTACACTGAAGCCCAACAAATTTGTCTGAGTGACACTGTGCATGCAGCCATGCGATCATTGCTACCAGGCCTTGGACAGTCCGACTTGGACTACCTAAGCACTCAGACTCAGTTCATACTTGACCACACAAGTCTACTAATGTGAACTGGTGTGAATAGCAACCAAAACTTACTGCAAGAGAACTAGAAACCACTGGACCATCCTTGGCCAGTGCTACTTGACTGATGCAACTGACTCAGGTGTGACACTCTTGACTTGGGGCATTGCTGGGCTCAACCAGGGACCTGTGAGTGAAAAGCTGGGGACTAGGAATTTGTAACTGTAGTGTCAAGCCTGGTTCCTCCGGGTGAATCTCAGG
Source organism: Tylopilus aff. striatulus (assembly GCA_038094335.1). Lineage (NCBI taxonomy): Eukaryota > Fungi > Basidiomycota > Agaricomycetes > Boletales > Boletaceae > Tylopilus > Tylopilus aff. striatulus. The sequence continues at coordinate 7,934 of JBBPTY010001231.1, read as the reverse complement.
GGTCAGAAGGTTCCAGGGACCAGAATGGTCCAGAAAGTATCAGAGAGGGTAAGAGTAAAAGGGCAAGAATCTTTGGTGCAAGACTTGTGTGTCACACCCCTGTGCACACTGTCCTCGAGGTTGGAAGATCTGAATAGAGCTAAAGCTCACAGGATTCGATGGAGGGACTTATTTGATATTCAAACTGAGGAGTACAGTAGATACAGGGGTCTTTATATTGTTATGTGTAACGCAGAACCTGTGGTCAATGTTCCCAGGAGGCACTCACAGAGAGGCGCTACGTCTGGGAAGGGCTGGGACGAGGGAGGGTCGACTGAGGACTAGTGATCAGCTTACTTAGAAAGGTGGGATTTAGGCCACCGATCAAGGACACAGGTTAAACATTGTATAAGCATAGAACAAGCGTGAGAATCTACATACATGGAGATGTAGCTACTTAAGTTAAAGAGGAACTCGAGGGCAGGCTACTATGGTATAAATAAGGAACATGTGGCTATGGGGTTACTGAGTCATCAGAAAAGAGGGATGACTAAGGAGGCTATGTCCGTAGTGAAGTAAGGGTACAGCAAGGAGAAACAGACCAACAAAGGCAGCGTAAGGCAGTATAGTGATAACAAGGAAGAAAGAGGGCAGTGGGCTGTAACATATATACTGGAATCTGAAACAACTAACAAGCGAGAATGTAGGGGTAGAAACTGTGCACATCAAGTATAGAATGTAACATACCACTGGAACCAGAAAACCACTGGAAGCTATGTGCTACATGGGACAGGCTGTCCAGAGTGGTGATCTAAGTGGAAACAGCATGTCAGGTGAAGAATGTACAAGGTACACGAGTAAGTCAAACATCAGGGGCAAGTATCAGAATACAAGAAGAATCAAACAGAAATAGATTGTGGGAAGTCCGAGGGTCAGGGGTCCTTAGTAAGCAATATGTCACTGGAAACCCCAGTGGAGATACTACCAGAACGTCTGGAAGTACTTAGCGCTATTTTGGGATATGACAGTATCCCCCTCTTAGGCTTGAACCCTTGAAGGCCACTTAGTTGTGGTCTATGGGCCACAGTCGGAGGACTCGGAAACCACTGAGTTGATCACCCCGGGGGAGATTGAAGAGGTGGAGAGGGATCTGAGGGAGTTGCAGATGGAGGCGAGGGAGTGGTCAGACAAGGTGGAGGCGGAGGAGATAGCAGCAGCGAAGGCAAGGGTGGAAGTGGAAGCAGAACGAGAGATGGAGGCAGAAATGGAGGTGGAAGGGTCGGAAGGGTCGGAAGAGGAGGCGGCAGAAACTGGTGAGGATAGCAAAGAGGTGTAAAATAGTGTTCCAGCCCTGTCCCTCTTCCTGTACATAGAATTTGGTTTGTATGCATTGTGTTCCGGAATTTTCGGAAATTAAGTGGAATTAGTTCTGGGTTTTTCTGGATATTGGAAGTGGAAAGCCTCCACCAATTCCAAGGCATGGCCAAGTTCTATTGCTGGCAACCAAGAAGTTTCTTCATCAGTCCCTTCATAGCCAGACCAGTACACTAGATACAACAGTTTGCAGTTTCGTCGCCTGTGGTCAATCTTGGAGTCCAGAATCTCAGCAATCTCATATTCCAGGTCGCCCTCAATTTCCACCAGAGGTGGTGGAACCTGCTTCTGGTTCAGAATGGTGTTAGGGGTCACCAGCTCAAGTTGGGATACATGGAAGACTGGGTGTATGGATTTCATTGTTTCCAGAAGTTGGAGGGTGAATGAGTGTGTGCCTGCTTGAGAGAGGATGGTGTAGGGTCTGAGGTTCTTCTTGGCAAGCTTTTTAGACGGCCAGGTCATCTGAAAGTACTTGGCTTTGACAAAGACTTGGTCTCCAATCTTGAGTTCCAGTGCCAGAATTCATTTAGCATCAGCCAGTCCTTGGTAACATTGTTGGGCAGCCACCATTTCTTCCTGCAGGTATGCATGGAGGGAGTTGAGGTCAATGGAATATTCTTGCGCTCTGGCAGAAGTCAGATCTCTTTCCGGATGGACAGAGATGTTTGGATGGTAACCCTTGTTAGTAAAGAATGGAGATACCCTGGTGGTCGCATTTGGTGCATTGTTGTAGGCAAACTCTGCAAGGGGTAAGAGCTCAGACCAGTTGTCCTGTTGGTAGTTGCAATACATCCTAAGGTACTGTTCCAGGGTCTGGTTCATGCATTCCATTTGACCATCTCCTTCCAGGTGATAACTGGAAGTGAAGTGGAGTCAGATGTCAAGGGCTTTTCTGAGAGACCGGAAAAAGTGGGAGATGAATTCTGAACCTCGATCGGAGGTGATGTGGGAGCAGACTCCATGCTTTGAAAAGACATGAAGAAGGAAGAGTTTGACAAGTTCCTGGGAGGTCACCTTGTCATCAGTCGGGATAAAGATGCATTGTTTAGAGAGTCAGTTGATGACAACTAGGATGGCAGTGTGTCCAGAAGATGCTGGAAGTTGTTTGATGAAGTCCATGGAAATTGAGTTCCATGGCCTTTCCGGTATCGGAAGTTGTTTGAGCAGTCTGTAGGGTTTATGTCTGGGGACTTTAGCACAGGTGCATGAGGTACAAGAGGAGACATATTCTTTGACGAATGTTCATATGCCTGGCCAAGTGTATTCCCATCAGATTAGCTCTAGGGTACAATTTTGTCCAAAGTGCCCAGAGATTGGGTGGTCATGTTTGTAGCGGAGCACTCGGAGGTGGAGGTCATTAGCATCCGGGATGTAAATGTGATTGTCCAGCCGCAGGAAACCATCAGTGTCTGTTGACCATCGTGACTCTGGTGAGTCCTGGTCAAAGAGGTGAGCGGAAGCAATGGGGTCAGAGTGGAGAGCAGAGAGGATGTCATTGTGAAGGGACTCGGCGTCATAGACCAGACTTGCTCAGAGTACTGGGGCAGCAAGATAGGTTGCTCGTAGGGACACAGCGAGCTGTTCCTGAGTGAATATTGGTTGGAAGTTATGTGGGTTGACGTGAGCATAGTCCTTATCCCCCTCTTTGGGGTAGACGTCCCATCATCTAGTTAGGGCATCAGGTTTGGCACCAAGTCGCCCGGGGTGGAAGTGGACAATCATGTTAAACTGGGAAAGAAATTCTGACCACTGGGCCTGCCAGCAGGTCAGAAGCTTGGTTGTGGCAAAGTATTCCAGATTTTTATGGTTGGTGACGATGTCAACCAGAGTCACAGAACCTTCTAGGTAGTGCCACCAGGTCCGGAAAGCATCATGGATGGCGAGTAGCTCCTTATCATGGGTGTCATAGTTGAGTTCAGCAGAATGCAGGGTCCAAGAGTAGTAGGTGATGGGCCAGATTTCTTTGTCCAGACAGTGGATGAAGAGGATTCCAGCGATGGCATAGTTGGAAGCATCAGTTTCTACAATTATCGGAGCATCTGGAACCCAATGGGTGAGGATAGGGGCAGTGGTGAAGGCATCTTTGAGTTTCTGGAATGTGGTATGACAGTCATCAGCCAAAAGCCATGGAGCACCTTTCCAAGTAAGGTGGGTCAAAGGGGTGACAATGTCCGAGTAATTATGGATGAAGCATTGGTAGAAATTTGCAAATCCAAGGAAGGACTGGATGTCTTTGACTTTCCGAGGTTCCGGCCACCCCTGAATGGCTTGGACTTTTTCTGGAGACATTGTCAGTCTGGAAGGAGAGAGCTGGTAACCCAGGTACTCAGTGGAGTCAGTGTGGAATTTGCATTTTTCCAGTTTAGCATAGAGTCCATTTTTCCAGAGACAGCGGAGTACTTCATGGACATGCTCTTTGTGGGAGGCTATGTCAGCAGAAAAGATGAGAATGTCGTCCAGGTAGACTATGACACAAACATCTAGTAGATCAGTGAAGATTGTATTTACAAATCACTGGAAAGCTGCCAGGGCATTGGTTAGACCAAATGGCATGACCAGCCATTCATAAGAGCCATAGTGTGTGTGGAATGAGGTTTTCCACTCATCACCCTCCGCAATACGCACCAAGTGGTATGCATGCCGGAGGTCAATTTTGGTGTAGATTTTTGCACGGCTAAGGGCATCCAACAAGTCAGAAATGTGTGGAAGTGGGTAATGATCTTTCTTTGTGATCTTGTTTAGTCCTCAGAAGTTGATGCAAAGATGGAGTGAACCATCTTTCTTGCAGACAAAGAGAACTGGGGCTGCATGAGTGGAAGAGGAAGGGCAGATGAAGCCATTAGCTAGGTGTTCATCCAGGAACGTCCGGAGGGACTCAAGTTCGGAGGCAGAAAGGAAATAGAGAGTACCCAAAGGTGGTGAGGTACCTTTCTCCAAGTTGATTTTGAGGTCGTGTTCACAATGTGGAGCAAGGGTAGATGCTTTGTGCTTGCTGAAGACATCAGCGAACTTGTGGTATTCTGGAGGTACTCCAAAAAGGTCAACTTTTTCCGGAGTGGAAGTGGAAACAGCTTGGAGGTGGGTATCCTTTGGGTGAAGTTGTAGGCTAAATTGAACAGAACCCTCAAGGCAACAGGCCAATGCAAACACGGGTGCATTGATCAGTGCGATGGATGGAGCCTTGTGGTCATGGAAATGTGGTGGATCGGAAGGGATGTCAGCTGGTGGAAATAGGTCCAGAAGCTTCGGAGAGGAGCTCAGGGGTGTTGGCATGGCTTGCCTAGGTGAGTGGAATGTGATACTGCTTGAGGCCCAGTCAATCAACGGATTGTAGTAGGTGAGCCAGTTATGTCCTAGCACAAGGGAGCAAGATCCATCCAATGAAGTGACATAAAATGTTGTCAGAGTGATATCACCAGTTTCAAAACGGACAGAGAGGTCGATAGCTTGAGTAATGGTAGAGTTGGATGTTCCGTCAAACAGCTTGAGTTGCAGCAGGGAGACAGGGTATGCACAAAGGTTGTGATCATTGACAAAGGAATCATCTATAAAACAATTGGAAGAGCCAGAGTCTACGAGTGTGGGAAAGGATGGAATGTCATAGGATGATATGGACATGGTGGGCATAAGGGAGCAAGGGTTGGAAAGAGCAGACACATTGAGACAGACCTCCTTGGGTGCATGGACAGAGTCAACACAACCTCAGGTCCATGCAGAGTCTTCAAGGCTGCTGACTATTTTTTTGCCTCTATGCTAGGGGCTTCTGGTTTGGCTTCTGGAGTAGAAGTCTGGGCAGCCTAGGCCTTGGACACCCGGGAAGAGGACTTGGGGCAATCCTTAGCCATGTGGCCTGCCTGACCACAGAACATGCACAGTTTGTTGTCGAAGTGGTGTTTGTGCTCGGCAGCAGTTAGCTTGCCATCTTTGCCAAGTTTGGATGAGAGGTCGGGTTTAGGGTGGAAGATCTGGGAGCAGAACTTCCTCCGGATTTAAATTCCCTTGAGCCTTTGGCAGAGCTCTTGGATTGGTCTGACTGCTTGGGCGTGGATTGGGAGGGTGTGAAATTGGGTGATTTCAATGGGTTGCTTCCAGAATGGTTTCTGGAAGCTTTGGTAGTGCAGGCGATCTCTTCCTTACATTCCCAGTAGTGGTGGTTGATCTGCTGGGCCAGGCTTCGGAGATCTTGTAAGTTGTTTGGCTTGCCAAGCTGAGACAATTCATCCTTGATGCAGTCTGGAAGTCCATTATAGAAACTGCGGTGGAGTGCTCCGGGACCCCATTCCTGGACTTGACTCGCCAGGCGGTTCCAATGGACCATGTAGTTGGTGATCCATTGTGATTCCTTCATGTGGAGCTGCTCCAGCTGGGCCTCCGCTTCAGCAACTGGATCATGTGGACTGAAGTTACTCTGTAATTCAAGGAGGAAAGCCTCCCAATCATCCATCCATAGTGGACGGAGCTCAATGGGTTCTCCTCTGAGAAGGTCAGGCTTGAAGTATTCCAAGGCCACACCTTTGAGGTATGACTGCGTGAAGGTGACTTTTGCGCAGTCATGACGGAAAGCCTTTGGGTTGGCTTGGAAATTTAGTTCACACTGGACTATGAACTGTCGGAGTTTTCAAGGGTCTAGTCCATCGAACAGGTCAGGTTCCCAGACCTTTGCTTTAATGGAGTCAGAAGGGTGGTGCTGGAGTGCCTGCTAAGTCATTTCCCAGATAGCATTGGCTAGTTGGTTGAATGGCTCGAAGGCCAATGGAACCTCATTCCGAGGGGATTCATCTGAGTCAGAAGAGTCATTGTCTCCAGAGTCACCTGGGTCAGATGGGTCTGGGTTTGGTTGGAAGTTATTGTCTTCCCCAACATCTTGGATCTCAATGATCTGAGGTTCTGGAAAGGTGTCGAGGTCTTCAGGGAGTGGAGTGAGAGGAGAGCCTGAGAGACTGGAAAGTTGATTACAACATTGGATGGGGGCTGTGGATATGAATAGGGGTTCTTGACGGGCTGTGAGACTAATGAAGTCACCCAGAATGGTTTGGTTTGACCCGAAAGCAGACCAGAGTCTTTCTTGAGTGGTTCACTGGGTGCGCAACATGGTTATCAGCAAGCAAGCACAAGTGGGAGTTCAAATATACTGTCAATCCTGGTTCCTCTGGGTGAATCTCGGGGGTTGGAAGGTTCCGGGGACCAGAATGGTCCAGAAAGTATTAGAGAGGGTAAGAGTAAAAGGGCAAGGATCTTTGGTGCAAGACTTGTGTGTCGCACCCTTGTGCACACCGTCCTCGAGGTTGGAAGATCTGAATAGAGCTAAAGCTCACAGGATTCGATGGAGGGACTTATTTGATATTCAAACTGAGGAGTACAGTAGATACAGGGGTCTTTATATACTGGAATCTGAAACAACTAACAAGCGAGAATGTAGGGGTAGAAACTGTGCACATCAAGTATAGAATGTAACATACCACCAGAACCAGAAAACCACTGGAAGCTGTGTGCTACGTGGGACAGGCTGTCCAGAGTGGTAATCTAAGCAGGAACAGCATATCAGGTGAAGAATGTACAAGGTATGTGAGTAAGTCAAATGTCAGGGGCAAGTATCAGAATACAAGGAGAACCAAATGGAAATAGATCATGGGAAGTCCGAGGGTCAGGGGTTCTTAGTAAGCAATATGTCACCAGGGACCCCAGTGGAAATACTACCAGAACGTCTGGAAGTACTTAGTGCTATTTTGGGATATGACACATAGAGAGCTTCTTGCTCCTACAGCAGTCATGTGGTTGAGTGACCAAGGTCACTTAACACAGCCAGTTTACCCCTGGAGATGATCAGGCTTCATTCCATCAGTCCATCCTTGTCAGATTTGACTCAGATCTGTTAACCTTTAGCATTTTCATGACATCACAGCCTTGTTCTATGACTTGGGGCCTTGCGATGGTTATTTTTTTGACATTTTGACATCTTTAGTCTTGGGTATGCTTAGACTATAAAGTATGTACTTTGGTACTTGAAATTCATCTTTCTGCTCCTTTAGAAAAGTGAGAGAAGATCACTCCAAGCCTCTAGGGAGCTGCCGAGGTCATCCTTAGTTGCTATCTCTTCGAACTTTTGACCAGAAAAGTCACTCAGGTCAGGAGCCCCTATCTTTCACTATCTTCGCCTAGAGGACCCCAGGGAAGATCTTTTCTTCACTCTGCTGTTGTCCAAGCCACCCCTTCTCATAACTACCTCCCTGGAACCCCTTTAGGGACAAGATTTGCTTGCTCCCTTCTTTTCCCCTGTTGACCCTTGACACTGGTCTTGGTCAGCAACCCCTTTCTTATCTAGAGTCCTTATTTTTCCTACATCACATAGCTTACTCATTCATAGCATTCTTCACTTATACCCTATGAATCCCACCTTAGGCTTTGTCCCTTCCTACTTACCCTCATCCATAGTTCGTTTCCCCTTTCAGACTTCATATATAAAGTTCCCATAGCACTCCTTTGTACCCCAGTTCAGTTATTCAAACTGTCTAGCCCATCCACTCAATCAAGTCATCTCCACTTATCTCCATCTCCTTGACTCACCCTCCAGGCAAGTGCCC
>JBBPTY010001230.1:0-10628 GCA_038094335.1 Tylopilus aff. striatulus | reverse complement strand
ACTGATCTTTCAATTGACCATTGTATGCCTCAAGGTAGTCACACTCTTGTTTCCTTTTTGCTGCACCTCAAATTGATTGCATAATCTCATTACCATTGCACACTGCTGTAAATTTGGCAGCTTTGTCTGCCTGATAAGTGGTCCAGGCCTGTGCTAGATATGGCTGGAAGGCCTCTACAGGTGTCATCAGTGGTGCACTTGCTCCGGGTTTCAATTTGGATGTCAATGATACCAGAATGTTGATAATCAGGGGATGGGGGGTATCCCTGCAGGCAGATGTCAGGAATTCTGAAGTTATGAGGGGTGGTGGCTTTGCACATGTCATCAGTGGGATACTGGGTGTCCAAGTAGGTGGTGGGACACTTTTCAAGGTCGAAATCCATCTTCTGTGGGCTGGTTGCCTGCTCACTAAGATGCTGTTGATGCCATCTTTCAGGCATTATCCACTGGGTACCTTTGGGATGTCTGAACCATCCAGCATGCATAATTGGCCATCTGGTCATCTCCTAACCTTTTCTAGATGCAAGTAGCCTAGACAGATATTGCATGACCATGCAAAATGGCCAAGACCTGTGCAGAACCTGCAAACTGAGGGAGATTGTGTTGCTGCTTTAGACTCAGCCTTGGCACTGCAAGCCAAGCTAGGAATGGGGGTTGGACTATGTGCAGGGATGGTGTCAGGATGTCAATTTGAAGATGGCTGGGCTCAGGGGAAAATATCTGATGCAACTGGCCAGAATTGCCAGTTAGGGCTTGTGAGTAGGAAATGCACTGCTGCAAAAATGTCCTCCATTGGGTAGGGACCTTCAGGATGGATGTCCAGCCTTGTAATCATCAATCTGCATCAGGTCCGGGCCTGTATATCAGCCAGAAACCCCTCCAAAAAGAGCATGTCTTGCTCTACACCTGCAAGTGTTCTGTTAGTGATCAAAGTGTCAGTGACTTTCCTGAACTTCCAGGCATATTCTCTTCATTCCTCATCATCTTCCTTCAGTTATCCTCCACTATTGACTTCAAATCTGACCAGCAATAGCAATTTGTGCTGTCACATCCTGGATATAGGTACTTTACTGCAGTGATAAATGCAGTCCAGTTTGGGAGTACTGTTGCATACTTGGGTAACATTTACCATAGTTCAGCCTCTTCTAGGTCTGCATATCAAATTGCTGCCTTGATCTTGGCACTTGGGCCAAGACCTATTGCATTCATAAGTTGCTCTATATCCTTCAAATACCTTGGGAGTAGTCATATCTCCCTGCCATCAAATCTTGGTGCACTGGCTGTGCCTTGCAATGGCATTCACATAGGGCCCTGGTTAGCCATGTGGACACTGTAAAATTTCTGAAAACTGTTGTAAAAATGTCAGGGTAGAGCTTTGGTAGCTCTAGCACTGTTCTAGGTGTCAAACAACCCTTGAGAGACCACTAGGAACCCCTTGCAGTGGGCTCCAGTTGTAAGACAACAAAAATATCTTGCAGCTACTCCAAAGGAGAGCCTAGTGCAAGCAAAAGAAAGAAAGAAGGGGCAAGTGATTGTCCTAAAGGGTTTGAACTTGATCAGCTCAAAGGGGGTGGTCTAGACAAGGGATCTGGCTTATAACTAAGTCTTCCAAGTGAAGACTGCCCAACCCGACTGAAATATGGTGAGTTTGAGTGACTCCAAGTGCAACTGCACAGAAATAGGGGCTACTGGACTGGATGAAGTACCAGCTGGGCACAAAGAGAGACAAAAGATGATAAATGAAAGACCTACTATGGTCACTTACTCTTGAGCTCCCTGAGATACTCACTGGTGGTCTCTCTGAAGTGGGAAAAAACTTTCTATTAGGTAGTGCATACATAGTTTTATAGTCTGGGCATACCCAAGACTGTCAATAGAAAAAAACTAATAAAATGGTTGCCACACATGCTGGGCATTGAAGTGATGCTTTCTAGCATGTAAATAGAAGGTAAAACAAAAAGGTCTGAACCTAATATCAAAGGTCTGAGGGTGTGAATCAACCCAACCACTCAGGGGGTCCAGGTCCAACTCAGGTGCACCAAAATGAAGTGCAACAAAGTAAAACTGTTCAGTATAAGAAACAAATATCTTGTGCACTGGCTCCAAGAGGAAACCAGAGACAAGGAAAAAGAAAGAAGAGGCAAGATATTGCCCAAGGGGTCTCAACTTGGTTTGAATGGATGGTGTAGCTCAACCAGAGCTCAGTATAAAAGGGAAAGGCAATGTGGAAATTTTGGACTACCTTGTGGAAAGTAGAATATTCCTGACTGGAGTAGATCCAGGAATAAAAAGAGAAAGTTCCTGCAAACTGTTGTGGCTGCCTCTAGTAATGTCTAGCAGGCAAATGCAGATGACCCAGAAGCTTCCAGGTCACCAGCAACCACAGAAAGCAGTATTCCAACCTCTGAGAGATCTGGAATATGCAGGAAAATGGAAAACAAAAGGAAAAGACCTTGGTGGTCACCTGAAGTGCTCCCCCAGACACAAACACTGAGGGAGAGTGGAAAACTTTTTTTTTAAAGTCTGATGGACAATTTTTATAGTCAGGGCACACCCTAGACTGAAAATGGTAAAGTATGAGAAAAAAATGAACTGCCACAAGGGTTGGCAGGCTAAGCAATGTCAAATAAATGATCTGGTAATGTCATGTGAGGTCACCAGTCACTAAGGTAAAATTCCTATAAGTCTCAAAAATTCCAGATGATGTCTGCAGGTGGAATTATGTGGAATAAAAATCTGGACCTACATGGATGGACTCTGGACACTCAGATGGTCTTGCTGCAGAATGGCAAGGAATCTGTGAAGTCAGAATATTGCTGGAATGGCACCTACAAGCCCACAGAGTGTGGAACTCCCACATTGGACTAAGTGTAAATGGATGAAGTTGTCATATCCATGCCAAACCAACCCCTTCACACCCCCTACTCCAATCCTATCCCTACCTAAGTCCCTCCTGGACCTTCCTACCTTTCCCCTAACAACTCCAAACCCTGTAGTGCTTTACCCATGCATTCCCATGAACCCCCATCATCTCTGACCCTATCTCCAGCCATCTCCTCTGTACCCCTCTTGTATCTCCTTGAGAGGTCTCCACCCAACCCCCCTGTGTCCCTCACCAAACCCTATAGACCTCCCCCTTTTGCTTGTTCATCCTTCATAGGGCTATTCATTGTGTAATATACTCAGTCTATAGCATTCTTTGCTTAATCCTATGAATCCTGCTTTGGGCTTTGTCCCTTTCTCCTATCTTGTGGTACATACTTTCCTCCTTTTGGACTTTGCTCTGGACTTCATATATAAGCCTCTCTACTCCTCCAATGTACCTTAGCTTAGTTATTCAAATCATTGTCCCAATATCTACTGCCTCTCACCCTCTTGTGCCTCCCTCCCAGCAAGCTTCTCCTTGGGGACTTGTCTCCACCTCCTACCTCTGAAACAAGGACTGGACCTGAGCAAGGGTGTGACACATAAGTCCTACACCAAGGTTACTTGCCTCCTAGCCTCTCCCTCAGTGCTCCAACCTGACTTCGACATCCCCTTGTCATCCATAGTTGTCCTTCATATCTTTGTCCTCTGAACCCCTTGAAGGCAGTAGGAGAGAACCCTTGGTTTCCCCAAGTTATGACACCACTCCTAGGCCACCTCAAAGCCCTATGGAATCTCTGCCATCTGCCCAGGACTTCCTAGGAGATTCCCCCTACAAACTCCTATCAGGAACTTTGGACTTCACCCCTCGATATCTGGATTCACCCTAGCTTCTCAGGACTTCACCAGGAGTTCATCCCCACCATCCTTGTACCCCTTAGGTACCCCTTCCACCAGAGAAGACACCCTTGGTCAACCCCTTATGAACCCCAAACCCCTACTTGGTATCTCTGCCCCATTTATCTCCATCCTGACATCCACCACTCCCTGATGTCCCATGACCTGACATTAAAGGGAGTTGTGTGTATGGGATTTGACAGAAATATGGTAAAACAAACTGTTTCCAATCAAAATAACTGTCCAGTTTGATGTTCTGGACCAGTTACATTGGATCCAGTGTGGGAGTTCCACACTCTGTGGGCTTGTAAATGCCATTCCAGGGTTATTCTGACTTCACAGGTGCCTTGCCATTCCACAGCAAGACCATCTGAGTGTCCAGAGTCCATCCATGTGGGTCCGGGTTTTTATGCCACATAATTCTGCCCACAAACATTGACCAGAATTTTTGAAACTTATAGGATTTTTACCTTGGTGATTGGTGACTTAGTGTTGCTGTGGCTTTGGCTTTTACATGGCTTGAGCCACAGCTGAGCCACTGAGTTGACTGAACCAATCAAAGCTGAGCTGCTGTGTAATTCATGGCTCAGTCTGGCTTGGCTGGCCATAGCTTTGTGGTTTTGAGTTGGCTGACTGGGCCCAATGGCACACTGACCATCATCATGACAAGGTGGAGGAGGAGGGTGCAGGTGACACAACAGCATGCCAATGTGGTGACCATGACAAGGGTGGGGGCAATACCATGGTGAGACCACCACCATGAGGACACAGATGAGGGGGGGGGCAGGTGATGTAACAGTGTGCTGACCACCACCATGCAATGACCATGACAAAGGTGGGGGCAACAGGGACAAGGATGGTGAGGGCATGGGTGATGCCATGGCATGACCACCATCATGAGGACAAGGATGAGAAGGGCACAGGTGACACAGCAGCCCACCAACCACCACCATGTGATGACCATGATGAGGGCATGGGTGACAACATGGCATGACCACCACCACAATGAGGATGAGGAGAGTGCAGGTGATACAACAGTGCACTGACCACAATGAGGCCTGAGGTGATGCCACAGCACCACCATGACAGGGAAGAGGAGGGTGCAGGTAATGCAGCAGTGTGCTGACCACCACCACATGACAACCATGATGGGGGTGGGGCATGACACCACAACATGACCACCACTGTGATGAGGATAAGGAGGGTGCAAGCAAGGCAATGGCACACTGACCACCACCACATGCTGACCACAATGAGGCTGGGGGCAATGCCATGGCATGATCACAACTGTGACAAGGTTGAGGTTGAGGAGGGCATGGGCAATGCCATGGTGTGACCACCACCACAAAGATGGGGATGAGGAGGGTGCAGACAATGCCACAGTGTGACATGACAAGGACAAGGAGGGCATGGGTGACACAACAGTGTGCCAACCACCACCAAGTGGCAACCATGATGAGGGTGGGGGCAATGCCATGCCATGACCACAAGGGTGACCATGATGAGGGTGAGGGTGACACAATGGTGCACTGATCACCACCAGGTGGTGACCATGGTGAGGCCAGGGGTGATGCCATGGTGTGATCACTGCAACAAGGATGAGGGTGTGGGTGACACCATGGTGTGACTACCACCATGAGGATGAGGAGGGCATGGGTGATGCAATGGTGCACTGACCACCACCATGCAGTGACCATGAGGATGAGGAGGGTATGGGTGATGCAACAGTGCACTGACCACCACCATGCAGTGACTATGATGAGGCTGGGGGTGACACCATGGTGTGACCACCACCATGAGGATGAGGAGGGCACAAGCAATGCAACAGTGTGCCAACCACCACCACTTGACAACCATGACAAGGCCAGGGGTGACACCATGGCAATGAGGGACAAGGATGAGCAGGGTGCAGCGATGCCATGGCACAACCACCACCATGAGGATGAAGAGGAGGTGGATGCAGGCAATGCAGCAGTGTGCTGACCACCACCATGCTATAGGAGCTGGAAGCTCACTATGGTTGCAAGGAGAGAGTTGGAAAGGTTTTGTTTACAGGTCCTCTAGGTCACCCCAAGCAAGTCCCAAGCAAGTCCTGAGCCCCTGTCATCTATCCAAGTTGGCCAAGTCTAAACTGGCTGTTGGTATGTCTTCTTGAGTTCAATCTAAAGATTCAGATGTATTATTTCATGCAGCAGAAGTTATTTTCACTTGATTTCACTCCTTGGCATAGGACCTGAACTTGGTCACACAGCTGAGTAGTTGAGGTCACTTATGTGGCCAGTTTACCCCTGGAGACAATTGGGCTCCATTCCATCAGTCTATCCTTGTCAGATTTGACTTGGATCTGTTAACCTTTAGCATTATCTTGACACCATAGCCTTGTCCTATGACTTGAGGCCTCATGATGGTTATTTTTCTTGACATCTTTGACATCTTCAGTCTCAGGTATGTCCAGATTATAAAGTATGTACTCTGGTACTTGAAATACATCTTTCTGCTCCTTTGAAAAAGTGAGAGAAGATCACCCAAAGCCTCTAGGGAGCTGTCAAGGTTGCCCTTGGTCACTGTCTCTTCGAACTTTTAACTGGAAAAGTCACCCAGGTCGAAAGCCCCTATCTTTCACTATCTTTGCCTGGAGGACCCCAGGGAAGATCCTTTCTGTGCTCTGCTGTTGTCCTAGACACCCCTTCTCATAACTACCTCCCTGGAACCCCTTTAGGGACAAGATTTGCTTGCTCCCTTCTTTTCCCCTGTTGATCCTTGACACCAGTCTTGGTTGGCAGCCTCTCACTTATCAAGAGTCCTTATATTTCTTACAGCACAACACCACAAGAAGGAGGAGGAGGAGGAGGAGGAGGCACAGGCAATGCAACAGTGTGCTGACCACCACCACATGGTGACCATGATGAGGCTGGGGGTGATGCCATGGCATCATCACCACCATGACAAGCCCGAGGATGAGGAGGGTGCTGGGGACACCACTTTGTGACCATCACCCTGAGGACAAGAATGAGGACAAGGAGGGTGCAGGCGATGCAATGGCATGCTGACCACCACCATGTAGCAACCACAATGAGGGTGAGGGGCACAACCACCACTGCAACAAGGATGAGGACAAGGAGGGTGCAGGCAATGCAATGGTGTGCTGACCACTGCTGTGCAGTGACCATGATGAGACCAGGGGAAATGCCATGGCATGACCACCACCATGACAAGCCTGAGGACCAGGAGGGTGCTGGGGACACAACTTCATGACCACTACCCCAAGGACAAGAATGAGGATGAGGAGTGTTGCAATATGTGTTACGCGTAATGCAGAACCTGTGGTTAGTATTTCCAGGAGGTACTCATGAAGAGGCACTGCGTCTGGAGAGGACTAGGATGAGGGAGGGGCGACTGAGGACTAGTGGTTGGCTTACTTAGAAATGTGGGACTTAAGGCCACAGATCTAGGACACAGGTTAAACGTTGTATAAGCATAGAACAAGCATGAGAATCTGCATACATGGAGATGTAGCTACTTAAGTTAAAAGAGAACTCGAGGGCAGGTTACTATGGTATAAATATGGAGAGTGTGGCTATGGGGGTTACTGAGTCATCGGAAGAAGGATGACTAAGGAGGCTACGTCCGTAGTGATATAAATGTACAATAGGGGAAAAGAGACCTACAGAGGCAGCGTAAGGCAGCATATATGAGAGGGCATAGGACAGTGGACCATAACATTACCCCCTCTGTACATTTGGAGTACCTACTCAAATCAGTCCCTGGCTCCGTATCCAGGGGATCCAGAAGTGTTGGCATAAGCTGATTCATCCCAAGAGGTGTCATCGTCTAGGACCTTGGTAACAGGGGTGCGAGGTGGTGAGGAGAGACGTTCTGCCAGGGGTACTGGCCCAGGACCTTGTCGAGCATCATTCATTGAAGTGTAGATGCAACCATCTCCGGAGGTAAGACATAATGGGTTGTTTGGGCCGTAATCGGGTGGTTGATAGTCCAGAGGAGTAGGAGGTAATCCTAGGAACGAGAGACGAGGATTGGTTTCCCTTCGTGTGGATGTAGACGTGTTGGGCAAGGAGGTAGGATTGGGGATGGGAGTGGGAGATTGAGAACGGGAGCAGGAGCTATTGGGGGATGAAGGTACTGTAGGGATCAGGGAGGTGGTGGAGAAGTGAAGGGTGGTGTCTACTTCAATCACCAAGTCCAACATTCCAAGTTGGTGGGCTGCACTCAACAGTCGTTGGTCTAAGTCTGCTTGTAGGTGAGAAAGGGTGCGAGCAAAGAAAGGAAGATGGGTTAAGAAGAGCTGGGGGCTTCTAGTTAAAAGATCAGTAAGCGGGATAAGACGATGTTGGATCAAAAAAGCAGAAAGTAGAGAGAAAAGGGGAGAATCAGTTTCCATATGGTCTTCCAGAGTGGCAGTAAGGCGACTGTCCGCGAGGGCGATTCTGAGCAGTAAGAGATCGGCTTGTCCGGCTGGCTCTGTGAGGCATCTAGCAAAGGGATTTGGTGTGGACATGTTAAGGCGGCAATGGTGGTGACAGCAATGATGGTAAGTAGGCCGAGGACGACAATGGCGGATTGGAGGAGGCAAAGTCGTCAGGCAGTCCAGAAAGGTTTTTTAGCAAGTGGATGAATGGACGGGAGATGTTGGAAATCAGTCATGCGAGGGGGGTACTTCACGTAGAGACATCTCATCCTCGGTTCTGGTTTCAGGTTAGTGCATGGTCCTTCTTATATTGTGACAGGAGAGCTTCGGAGTGGCAGAGGTTGAATTCAGGTTCCCAGGTGTTCTCCGCTGATGAGTATCCTTTCCATGCAATCAGGTACTTTCGAAGTCGTCCGACGTTTCTATGGGAGATGATCCGATCAACTTCGTATTCTTCTTCGGCATCAATGATGGTTGGAGGGGGGGGAAGGAAGTTGGGGCCATGTGTCAGCATTTCCTTGTATGGAGATAGCAGTGATGCATGGAACACGTCATGTATCTTCCATGTGGGGGGAGTTTGAGGCGGTAGGTTATCGGAGATAGTACCTGAGTGATTTCAAATGGGCCATGACATTTGGGAGCAAGTTTCCTAGAGGGGTAGTGAAGGTGGAGGTTAGTGGCTTCTAACCATACTTTATTTCCGACTTTCCACGGAGAGAAGGTTTGGGTGTTACGTTCCATCATGATCCGATGGGCCGTTTTGTGTGCTGTGGCAGCTTCTCTTCGAGCTTCTTCTAGGGAGGACAACCGATTCTGAAGAGCAGGGAGGAAAGTCTTGCCGAGTGGGGGATACGTGTGGGGTTCATAGCCAAGTAGAAGGGAGAAGGGTGAAACCTTAGTGGAGGAATGAGGGACCAAGTTGTGGTGGAATTCTGCTGTGGTGAGGTACTCTGACCATTTTCTAGGGTGATTGGTACAAAAGATCTGAAGGTATGTTTCCACTTCTTGGTTGGTTTGTTCAGTTTGACCATCCGTTTGTGGGTGGTACGCCGTGGAGAGGCGAACATCATAGTTGAGTATCCTAGCAAGTTCTCAGGCAAAGGCAGATGCGAATTGAGGACCTCGGTCAGAGATGACGGAGTTGTGGAGACCGAACCATTTGAATACATGGTTGAAAAAGGCTTGGGCTACCCCTGTGGCATCAATGGTCTTGGAGCATGGGATAAGAATTACCCCCTTTGTAAGACCATGGTCAACCATGACCATTAAGGAATCATGTCCATGGGAGGGAGGCAAGTCCGTGATAAGGTCTACTGAGATTTGCTTGAAGGGTAATGTCAACTTAGAGGGGATAGGGGTGAGGCCAGTGGTGATGGGATGTGTGTTAGTCTTATTCTGTTGGCAAACTGTGCACCCGGCAACATAGTTTTGGACAAAGGTGGCTAGCCCGGGCCACCAGAAATCTCTTTCTACCACTGCCTGGGTGTGGTAGTGTCCAGCGTGTCCAGAGGTGGCAGATTCATGGATGGAGCAGAGGATCTGGGCATGTTCAGACAGAGGAATATACATGTGTTGTTTATAGTATAGGTGGTTGTCGATGTATGACCAGTCAGAGAATTTAGACCTTGGGAATAGAGGATTTCCATCGTGGAGATTCTCTATGGCCTTGAGAACCAAGGGGTCAGAGGCTGAGGATTTCTGAATGTGGCGTGCAAGGGTAAGGTCAAGGGCATTGATGATGGCTGGTTCTGGGCATATGGGAGTGTTGGTGTTATTGAGGGTGGTGTCTATCACGTCTTTCCGAGAAAGAGTGTCAGCAGGTCCCATCTTGGTTCCAGGGGTGGTTTGCCAAGCAATGGGGAAGTCCTGGAGGAAAAGGGACCAGTGGGCTTGTCGTCGGGACAGCTTTCGGGGGTCTCTGAGGTAGGATAGGTTTTTATGATCTGTGAGGATAGTGACGGAATGAGGAGTTCCTAGGAGGTATTGTCGCCATTTGTCCAGGGCCAGAATGACAGCGAGTAGTTCCCTATCATAGATGTCGTAGTTTCTTTTGGCGGGGATGAAGGTCCTAGAGAAATAGGCACAAGGGTGGAGGTCACCATTACTGTCCTGTTGCATAAGGACTGCCCCCGCTGCTAAGAGAGAGGCATCAGTCATGAGGGTGAATGGACAAGATACATTCAGGATGTGGAGTACCGGGGCAGAGGAGAAGGTCATCTTAAGGGACTCGAAGGTGTGTTGTTGGAGAGGGGTCCAGGCCCATGGTTTGCTCTTTCTTGTTAGAAGGTTTAGTGGAGCGACTATGTTGGAAAAGTTAGGGATGAACTTGTGGTAGAAGTTCGCGAATCCTAGGAACGAATGAACTCCCTTGACGTTACCGGGGGGTTTCCAAGTCCTGATGGCTTCGAGTTTAGTGGGGTCCATCTTGACTCGTCCTTGT
>JBBPTY010001229.1:0-10628 GCA_038094335.1 Tylopilus aff. striatulus | reverse complement strand
TGCGGTCAAACTTGGTCGAGTCTACCTTTCCCGCACAAGTTCGTTTTCCCGCTCTTGCAGAACTTGCATTCACCGCATTCTGAAGCGGAGGTCTGATGGCACCGTCACCGATGAAATAAGGACTGACCGGCAGTGTACAGGGGAATGACATGGTCGCCCTACCATGAACGATAATAGCTAAAGATATCGGATAAGAAAGGGGGGGAACGTACGGGAGCGACACTGGTGACACCTTCGCCGACGGATTCTACCTGTGCCAGATGAAGATGACCGGCAATCAAACGATGGCACATAGCGACTTACGATGCCTCCCCCCTCGTGACCAAGGATCACAGGGAACAGACCCTAAGACCAACCAATCAATCACCACGGGAGGCGTCCACGATCTCGCCTCGATCGTACCTCGGGATCCTTGCCACTACGGGTATACTCGTCGGTGTGACATATACCTGATCGGGGAAGGGTCAGCAAGGTGTACCGCAAGGGTCGTCACCAACGTACCGGTGTGAAGAATCTGGATGCGGACCTCGTGCGCTCTAGGGGGTGCGACCTCGACGACCTCGATCTGGAGTGGCTGGCCTGCACCCCAGCAGACTGCCGCTTTGCATGTGATGACCTGACCCACCGTGCTCGCCATGGTGCTCGTACGACGTGAGAGTCAGAGAGAGAAGGGCGTGCAGGATGGTGTGGAGGCTGTTCCTGTGTGTGTGCTTCTTCTTATACGGCTACCCACGGGCCGCAAGACGGGCAGACAGGCCAACGTGATCACGAGTTCGTCCATCGCCCGCTCGCACGATGTTTCCAAACCTCTATTACAAGCGAGTACGTCCCCCAACTTTACTCCAGTCGACTCGGCGACCGAACGCTTGTGCCAGACCGCAGCCACCGCCAAGGCGTGCTACGTGTGCTACAAACCGACCGTGACCGTCCTCGCCACGATCGACACCGCAGACTTCTTCTACACATGCCCCACCCACCTGACCGATCGTGGGTTTGCGACAAGGGCGCCTGAGCCAGAGCCAGAGGTCAAGGAACCCGCTGTCAGCCCCGAAGAGATCGCCAGGGTGAAGCAGGAATGGGAGGAGAAACAGCGTCAGAAGAAAGAGAAGAAGCCTGAGGAGGGTCAGAATGGCAAGGAGGGGAAAGATGCAGAGGGCAAGGACGCCGACGCCGGAGAGAATGCGGGCAGTAAAGAAAACAAGCCTGCCGCTGCGAGTGCCGCCGTCGCACCGTCGGCGCCCGAAGCGACGCCCTCCAAGCCGATCCACGAGCGATACGTCTTGCACCGCGATATTTTTTCGCTCAGAACGGCCGATCATCGCAGAAGAAGACAAGCAACGCAAGCCAATGACCTTGCCCCTCGCTTGCCAGGCGCACCCACGAGTTCATTATCGTGATTCAGTCAAAATTCGTATGCCCCTCCCAACGAAGCATCTATGTATACTGCGAGTACATGACAGAGATACCATTATGACAAGATCATATCATAGCTTGAACACCAAAACTAGAGAGCGAGCCAAAAGCAAGACCAACGTTGATAAAGGCACCACCCAGCGTCGCAGCGAGATCTACGTCATCGCGACGGCCGTTCAGCCTGGGATTATGCTCGAGGGATGAAACAGCAAGTAAAGCGACGGACGAGACATAGCCGTTGGTGTACCCTATCGCCAGTAGTATAATCATGTAAAGGATATCAGACTGTATCCATGGAGATGCTGGGGTGGTTGTCGCCGGCCGTTGAACATTGCAGAGGAGTATCAGGGGAATAAACAATGTTCGTAGGAGAGACATCGCCAGAATCTTACTGGCAGACCAAACAATGAAGCGAGGGAAGGAGCAGGTATATCGCCCAACAAGATCTCCAGTGTTGTACGCCAAGAAATGGAGTGCGGCGAATAGCAATGGGTGAATGCCTAGATCCATAGATCGCACACGGATCGTAATCCCTGGAAAGATCGACTGCCAGAGAGCCTATCAATTGCAGAGCGATGACAGAGAGAACACGGCACTTGCCAGAGTAACTGCGAACACGTAGGTGATAGAGAAGATGAAGATGAAGTTCTGTTTGAAAACCTGATAAATATGTGAGTTGGAACCTATCGTGGAACTCGTGCGATCGTTCGCAATCAATCCAATATGCTCCTCGGTATCTCCGCCTTCGTTGCGTGGTACCATAGCACTGACAATGGATTGATAGTGAGGCTGCTTCGTCAACCATGTGTAGACGACGAAGACGACAAGGAGGAAAACGGCGGAGACGCCAAAGGAGATCCGCGCAGACAACTCCTCTGCGCGATGGCTAGCGTTGTTGGCTGAGACCGCCATCGCCACAGTTTGCGGAGGTGAGCTCCAAAGCGAGATGATCGAGCTAATCACTTGTACAGAGCTGACTGTGACCGCGATGGCAGCCTGTCCGGATATCACGGTTTGCAAAAAGGATGTGCCGAGAAGTGCTGTGACAGCAAGGACAGCTGTACATAGGTAGCTGCCCGCAATTGCCAACACGACAGCATTGAGGAGTGCGAATGAAAAGAAGCCCCATGGCGTGCCTTGGACGAAGGTGGAGAGACAGAGCGAAGTGACAAAGAGGGCCATCACGGTGATAGACACGAATATGCGACGAGATGGAGACGACTATGACATGCATTGGTGAGCATTCCTTATCAAGATGTCCCGAGACCTACGAACCTGTTTGGAGGTGATTGTGGAGTAAAACTGGAATGCCACGTTAGTCAACGTGAAGGAGCTAGTCAAGTACGAGCTGAAGGTCGAGTTGAAAGGGGAACCGGCCAGTCGGGACAAGAAGAACGACGTCGCATTGATCAAGGCTGAGTGAAGACATGAGCATAATAAGTGGGGGCACTTTGACGGGGAGATTTACCATTCCACGGCAGCAGGATAGCGCAGCCCAGCAGAAAGAATGTCCATTTGGCTTGAGCTTCTATTGAAAGGGGCCACTGAGCTGTAGCATCGAGGTCTTCACCACCATTGTGAACCGTATCCGAGGGGTTGTCCTGCGACTCAGACGACGGGATAGCATTGTATTTGAAGCGAGAGTCGACCATGCTAACGGTCCAGAGGATGAAACCGCTCACACGTCCGAGGGGATTGAGTAGTCTTCGCGACGGTATTCGGGTCTGCATTTATAACCGTAATGAATAGCCTGGGGGCGGTGTGTGCGCCACGAAAGCCAACTAGTCTAAATCGGTCTATTGTGGTAACCTACGCTGGGATGACCTGGTTTGTAGCCTCCTTGAGCACCAACTGCGTCAATTTCTCCTTTTGCTTCTCTGCCTTCCTCTGTTTCCGTTTCACCTTGCGCTCGATCTTGGCTTTGCGCTCTGCAGTCAACCACCGTCTCTTCATTTCCGCTTTGCGCTCCTCCTCCATCTTTTGTCTGAACTTGAACACACCCTCAGCACGTGCCACCCTCGTAGGCCGGCCATTCAAGTGCATCAGCTCTCGCTCGACAAATTTCTTGAGCAGCTCGGCCCTGCGGACCTTGGCCTCCTGCCAGCGACGCTGCTTCTTGGCCCGACTGTGAGGATTCGACAATTCTTTCGAGACGTGATGCTCCATTGGCGCTGACTCGTCAAACGTCCGCGGCCGAGGGCCGAACAACGCGTTTATATACGCGTTTTCGTCGGCCGGGACGATTTTCTTCAAGTTGGGAGGCTGATAGGTAATCTTGAGGATCGTGTCCTTGGTGGTATCATAAAACAGGTTAGCTAACAATGGGATGAATCATGCGTCCATACAATTGCACGTTACATGGCGCACCTTCTGGTCGCTCCGGGAACTCGTGTTTTGGCCATGAGATGACAGAAGGGGCCCTGCTCGTCTTTTTGAAATAAGCAGGCACTGTCGCGAGAGCGATGCGCTTCCATTCGAAACGACGAAATGCAGGCTGCCAATGTGGATCTCTCACACCGACCCGTAACGCGAACACACTGTCATTGTAACGTTACACGTTATTTCGCTAGCGTACGACAGAGATGAAACATGCTCACTTGATTTCCTTCTCTCCACCTCGGGCCCTCGGGACTTTATGGGTACCCATGAAGAGTTGACACCTCGAGTAGTGCACGCTTCTGTTCACCGGCGCCTTGTTGGGAGCCGCTTCCTGTTACAATGGTTGGAAAATGGAGTAAACCAGGAATGCTATGCACACTTTGATGTTACCCTTGAGGTACACCCGGTTAGAAAACTTGTTTATGCTGAGAACCTCATGAAGCTTGCTCCCTTCACCGCGGATGCGAATGGTATCACCGGGAACGACATTCCAGTATTTGATACGATCCTTGACGGGGACTGCCTTGATTGAAGGATCATACCGCGAACGCCGGTCGAACCAATGCTTTGGAACAGGCAGGAGATGTCGAAAATTCTTTGTCCATGGAACCCTAGTAGTTGCCTTGAGGACCTGCACGCGTGACAATGACATGGAACAAGAAGCGAGGGAGGATACAAGCCAAGCCCAGCGTCCGGGTGACAAGAGATACTTATTTTTACTGACTAAGCATTTACCCCTGTTTCTTAGAATCCAATTGCAAGGTAGAGGTACACTGGGATTAACAAAAAACTTCCTCCCAAGCCTTCGGACCAACTACTACATCAGCCAGCTGGCATCGGG
Organism: Tylopilus aff. striatulus; assembly: GCA_038094335.1. Taxonomy (NCBI): domain Eukaryota; kingdom Fungi; phylum Basidiomycota; class Agaricomycetes; order Boletales; family Boletaceae; genus Tylopilus; species Tylopilus aff. striatulus. The sequence goes on along the minus strand of JBBPTY010001229.1, from coordinate 5,995 downwards.
CCAGCTCTTGTAACAGTCCATGTTCCCGTTGCCGTACTAGACTCTTCCAACTCGAGCGTCTGAAACAGCAATGAACAAAGGTGGTCAACACCAATAAAGTAACACGACCGACCTCAAGCAACATTCCGGTGATATTGTCCACCTCTGTGGGTGGTACACCTCCACACCCCGCGCCAATGAGTCTTCTATACTCAGCCATCCTTCCGCCCGTTCCTGCTTCCGCTTGGAACTTGGTCAACTCGTCAAAGAGCTCCTTCCTCCGTTTGCGACGGTGCCCCAGTTCTTCTCTCAACAATTCGCAGGCCACCCTAATCGAATCTGGATCGTTCGGATGATTGGCGTATAGCAGAAGAAGATCTGCGATGTCCTCTTCCTGGGGAAGTGCTTTCCGCTTTCCCTTGCTTTTATCCTTTCCTAGTTCTGCTGGTCCCTCGCCCTCGACGTCATCATCAGTCCGATAAGGAACAGTCGTGGGTGTGATCCTTAACTCCCCGTCCGCCGCGTCTCGAATCGACTTTTCTCGGTTTTCCTCGTCCTTGACCCACTTCTCCCAGCCTAATCGATACCTTTTCCCCATTTTGCTTATCAGCTGGCTTTCTAGCTGCGCCAACACGCCTTTCGCTAGATCTAGTCCCTCTGCCTGGGTCTTGAGTTGATTGACGGCCCGGTGACTCTCGAGGATCTCTTGTTGGATATTTTGCAAGAGTAAGCGAGCCTGATTCTGGTCACGTTCTTTATCTTGCAACTCGAGATCGAATGATGCGCCGAGACTGTCAAGCATGCTCGTTATATCACCGACGCATTTCGTACTCGCTTTCTGGCCAGTTACTGAATGACGTAGCGGCAGGCGCTCGACAGCGGTGGGAATGGTATGGGGGGCAGCCTGCGAAGGATAAGCAGCTTGTGCATTACGAAAAGACATTGCTGAAAGTCGCGAAATCGGTCCTGGAGACGACCGGAAGCGCTCGTCCTCGAGGATATAGTCTTCGGTACTCTTTCCGTCTCGGTTCACGAGCTTGGGATCTGCGCCGTGATCGATAAGCAGTTTGACGAGGCGCTTGCTTCGGCACCGAGCGGCCATCGTCAGGGCGGTCTCGCCATCCTCATCTTGAAAATTGATCACATCCGCCAACTCCTTTGGATAGTCGGCCAGGCGGTTGAGCACTGTCTCCATGTAGTAACGCGCCGCATGGGTCTTCCCTTTGGACATGGCAACATCGACGATGTGATGGAAGACGGTGCGATTGTAATTGTCGATGTTAAGAGTGGAACGATGAAGGAGTTCGTATAGCTCGGGGAATTTTCGTACATCGTAATTGTTCGCAAACATGACGCTGCGCATGAGCGCAGTCTGGCCTGCCTTGTTTACTTTGAAGATATCAGCACCGGCGGTGAGCAGTAGCTTGACGATGCGCAGCCGACCCATGGCAGAAGCCCAGTGTAATGCAGTGTGCCCGTCATCGTCAATGGCCATGTTCGCGTCGAAATCTGTGGGAGGTGAGATGAGAATTTGAGGAACTTGATTCGTGTCCGAAATGAAATATTCGAGGATCTGATCGCTGTAAGCACGTGGATCATCAGCACCGTTGGGCTGAGCAGCGATCTCATCTTCTGAGGCATCGTCAAGACGTTCTGTGGGGTGGCGTCGCGACTGTTTACGTCGTACGCCATGCCTGCGAGCGTCTGACGCGTTGACTTGATCGTATGCATCTGCGATGGGAGATGGGGTGCGCGAACTAGATGATCCACGTGATGGAGATGATGTCATCGAACCATCTTCTGAGCCAGGCTCGGAAAACATTTCTTGGTCTGAATCTTCTTCAGCATCAACATGACGGCGGGAACGGGTGCCAGTAGGAGCGGGAGCTTGCTCATTAGTAGTAGCAGGCCGACGAGCGGGTTTTGTAACGGAAGCCGTGGACACGAGATGTTTCGGAGCGAGAGGTGGGCTCTTGGCGGCGGGTTGAAACTCGATAATGGGACGAAGGGCGGCTTCACAGTTGTATTGCCTGGCGAGGGCGAGACCTCGGTCGAGAGGAATCCATGTGCCTGTGGGCTGGCGTCAAGTGGGTGTCAGGATAATGGAAGGAAAGGAGACTGACCCTGATATTTTCCATAGCCACCTTGCACCTTCTCGTGCTCGCCCTTTTGTACCTCTCTTTCCAAGACTCGGGTACGCTGGGGCTTGTCAAAGCCAGCGACTTTGAGTATCTGGGTCGCGTTAAGCCAGGAATCTGAGCGCCGCCGCATTACTGCGACGCCTTTGCACATCCTAGACGCGTTAGAGAGATGAGGACGTGTCGCGCGCAGTGGAGGGAACTGACGAACATTTCGTAGACAGGTATCCCGCTGTAGGTCGCCTGTCAATGAAACGTTGTGAGGAGAAAGAGAAGAGAGGAGTGATAAATTTGTACGATACCTTGAATATCTGGTTGTCGGGCATCGTCGGGAGCGGTGTACAGGTAGTTTCGCCGGGTACTGGCTCTGAAGGGCTGTGAATGACAGCGAGGCTCCGTGTGTGCGCGTGCTCCAACAAGAGCAAACAACGCGATGCACTCTGCCCCTGAACAATGTCTCGACGCTGGCTGTGTCTCGGAGCTCCGCATGGACGATATGCTCCTTCTCCCGCTCCCGTGTCTGATCACGCTGCTGGGACCCCGTCCAGCTGGTCCACCTCATGCAAGACATGCTGCTCTTCGGATACAGCCATGTGTTCTGTTACCCCATGCCCTGCTCCGTATCGCTCGTCCCCTGGAGACTCCCTTCAGCGATCTCTCCTCGAATGCGTCGTCGCCGCCCATGCGCCATCTCTCCACGTCGCGTTTGTCGTCGCCGAGGTTCCACACGAACCCTAGACTGGGGTTTATCCATCTGTTTTTGGCATGTTTGGCCGAGTTTTGACAGAACGCGACGGTCACGAGACCCTTTTCCTTTTCGAAGTAGCTTCTTCCAAACGCCTACCTCGAGGCACGTTGCCACCGCTCTTTATTGTCGCGCTCCCTTCGCCCGCACGTTTCACCCCCTTTCCTCCTCCCAACCCTTTACCTGTATCCGCTCTACGGATAACAATGACTCCAAAGTGTGAGCCACTATGCCACTTTGGTGACAGGTAAGTCGTCCATCCTCTTCCTCCTCTTCCCATGCAGACCTCGTCATCAGGCTCTACTTTACAACTTTCCCGCATCCTCCCCCCAGCCCACACATTCTCAACAATGAATCATCCGACTCATCTAGCAACCCCCGTGTACGCGCCAGACCTAAAGGCGGCCCATCCGCATCTCCCGACGATGACGCCACCTACTACTACTTCACGATCGATGACCAATTACTCTATCTCTCCTTTTTCCAAGATTGGGGTCCGCTCAACCTTGCAATGGTATACAAGGCTTGCATTCTGATCCACGAACTATTGGAGGTAGGTACGGCTTCCTTGGCGCTAGGGACACCCCGCTGATTCCTTCATTAGGACAAGGACCTCAAATCACATCGCCTCGTTTTGTACTCCTCCGATGACCCGCGGCGGAAAGCAAATGCGGCCCTTTTGATCTCACTCTATGTCGTATGTATGATGTTCTGATGTCACCCCCATTTTCACACTCTTTTCAGATGATCGTACAACGTCGTGCACCGTGGGAAGCATTCCACCCGATAGCCGAGATCGAGTTCATGCCTTTCCGCGATGCCGGGCGTGGCCCCTCCGATTTTAATCTCAGTATTCAGGACTGTCTGTGGGGGATGTGGAAGGCGATGCAAAATGGCCTGTGCGACATGAACGAGTTCAGCGTGGAAGAGTACGAGTACTATGAGAAGGTTGAGAATGGGGACTGGAACTGGATAACGCCCAACTTCATCGCATTTGCTTCGCCTGTGGACTCTGCCTGGCTCAAGAGTCAGAAAGAAGCAAAGCAAGCTGCCGCAGATCCCTGTTCTCCTGCTCGGCCTGGAACAGCAAGTCCCACTCGATCATCTGCGACTAATCTCGCCCTCCAACGCAAATTATCGACACCCTTTTGCAACTGCCTCGATTACTTCGAAAAACGCGGAGTAAAGCTCGTCATTCGTTTAAACACCGAGTTGTACGACAAGCAACTTTTTCTCGATCGCGGCATGGACCATCAAGACCTTTACTTCGAGGATGGCACCAATCCCACCGATGAGATCGTCCGGGCGTTCATCGATCTGTCAGACACTATAGTGGATAGTGGAGGTGTGATCGCTGTTCATGTGCGCCATTTTTCTTTCCCTCGCATCTCTTGGCGGATCTGTAGTAACAATTTCCATCAGTGCAAAGCAGGGCTTGGACGAACTGGCACCCTAATCGGGGCTTATCTCATCTGGAAATACGGGTTCAACGCAACCGAGGCCATTGCTTTTATGCGTATCGTTCGGCCTGGAAGCGTAGTGGGTCCGCAGCAACAATACATGTATCTCAAACAGTTGGAGTGGGCGAAGTGGGCCGCTATCGATGAGATGAGACGAACGCAGGTGGCTGCTGCTGCGACTCCTGTACCGGTCGTAACACCGGTAACACCGCCGGCAGAGCAAGATGAAGAGATGGGAAAGGGGGGTAGGACGACGCCGACTACCAACGGTGCCTCTACTGTACCTTTACCTCCAGTCACACCCAGTCGACACGTGGCTACCGCGGCAGCGAAAGCTCACGCAATCGTCCCTCCAGGGCAGCCGAGGAAGACGCCAATGGCGAAACGGATCGCTGTGGATTCTGACGATGAAAATGGGGAGGCGGAGGACACTCTTCCCGCGCTTGGCGCAGCACCACCTGTGACACGGCAACGTACCAGGACAACCCAACGACAAACTGGGGCAAGAGGGACGGCATCAGAACAGCGGCCTACGCGCGTGCTGCGCTCCGCAGTTGCAACTAACCAACGGAAACCACCTTCCACCAATACTGGCACGACGAATAAGACGACAGTGCAACCCCCAAACAAGATACCAAGACTAACGTCGGGGGCGACCACACGGAATACAGCAATTAGAGGGGTTGGTGCGCCTTCGACGCGAAGGGTCCCCCAACCACCGCCATCGCCGACGCCGTCTAGACTACCGACACTGGCCAAGCGGAACAATGCAACCAACACCCTGGCGGAGATGGCTGCAGGCACGAAGTCAAAACCTTCGTCAGATGCATGGATGACAACTGGCGCATCCGCTGTCGTCGTTCCGGCGTCGAAAACCACGCAACGGCCGGGCCCACGCCCAGTCAGACGGAGGAGGAGTAGCTTTAGCGCTGCTGATGTCGTTGCATAGCTACTCATTCGCTTTCTTTTGATCCGTTACACGTTAGGTTTAATCTGTCAGCCGGTGTTCCACCTTCTGTTGGTATTTATCATGATCTCTTACTCTGGCATTGTAAAGATTCAGCACATCCATCCAATGCATGATCTCATATCACAATCGAGTGGAGTATGATTTGCTGAAGCGAACGTCTCTTTAATTACTCGACATGCTTTTCTACGCTGGAATATTTGTGTACACACTCAAAGAACCACTTGAGATCCTCTGGGTCGACGCCAGGCGTGATCCCATGTCCGAGATTTGCGATCCAATGTGTGCCAGGACGCACCGTGCGGAACTTTTCGCACGTGCGTCTCACCTCCCGCTCGATGGCATCCCGCCCACCGTAGAGCACGACGGGGTCCAGGTTGCCCTGCAGAGCCACGTTCGGGGGGATCGTGCTCTCCGTCAGCTCCACCGTCCAGTCTAGACCAACGACGTCATATCCCGCGGTCGCCGCGAGCGCGGGGGGCGCCCCCTTGGCAAACAGGATCAGCGGCACGGGCGCGAGACCGCGCGCCGCGAGCTGTGTGCGCACGCCCTCGGCGATCTGCGCTACGTACGGCAGCGAGAACTGAGCAAAGTCGTTGGGCGCGAGGTCGCCGCCATTGGAGTCGAACACCTGGAGAAGCTGCACCACGTCCGCCACGCCGTGTGTGTGTGTGTCAGGGACAAGGTAGGAGCAAGGGGAAAGGAG
>JBBPTY010001228.1:0-10633 GCA_038094335.1 Tylopilus aff. striatulus | reverse complement strand
AGTGTAGTGACTGCTGGAAGAGATCTGAGTGAGTGGTCAAGCCAATGGAGGTTGGATTGAGTAGAACTAGCTTAGATATAGTAGTACAAGGAGAACCCTATATATAGGGTGCAGAGTTGCACACAGACCATATCTGTGTATAGTACACTGTAACAAAAGAAGTAAGCCAAGACCAAGTGTAATAAGACAAAAGAAGAGAACAAGGTTATCCATAAAGGGAAATAGGGGTAGAGATTGTAACAACAATTGTAGGTCACAAGAAGGTAATTACAAGCTTTCTATGGCTCAGACATTGTCTTGGACTCATTACCTGGAGTGAATTCAAAAAGTGTATGAGCATGTAACTCCATCTCAACTGTGGCCTGGATGTCTCCATTTTGATAACCACTTTTTAGTAATTGGAGCACTTCAAACATTTCAGAGCTGAGGCAGTTGCAATGCAAAGTCCCTGTGAGCCCACCAGAGGAGAATGCACATTCTGAAGGTGTTGCTGATCCAGGAATGGTCAAGTAATCATGTGCCATGTGAGCAAGAGTTTGATACTGGCCTGAGCATTGCTGGAAATAGCTGTTGAGCAGAGATCATTGCATGGGCATAACAGAGTACTTACCCCCCACCACTGAATGATATCACTAACTCCTTCCTCAAGGGGGCCTGTCAAGTATGAAGTCAGTTTCACATGTGAATCTGCAGTATGTTGAGCCTGCTTCTCTGCATGGATTGTCTGCTGTATTCATGCATCTCCATATTGCATGGATCCTAATGTGGATCGCTCAACTAAGAGTAGTGAATAAATGAATAAATGGCCTCTTACTCTCATCAGATGAGGAACTGACCTGGGTTTGGGTGAACAACTACTGGTTCTGCTGCCACTCTGACTGAAGAAATGATATAATACTAATTGAACTTCAAAAATTTCTCAGGGAGGAATAATTGGATGTAACAGTGGACCTACTGCTGACTTGAACTTTTTTAACCCAACTCTATAATCTTCTAGGTCCCATTTCTTCTTAACATAGGCAGCTTTGACTGTAGGATTAAGAACTAGTTCGAATGCCCATGAAAAATTTGTGATACAAAAGAAGTTGAAATCACAGCACCCATAGTAATAAAGTAAGCATCAGACTCATCAGTGCTTCAATACAATTTACCCAAATTATCCAGTCCAGTCTGAAGAGGTGCTGCAAAAGTCTCATAGACTGGATTGTTATGTAAATTCTCCCAGTTTTGAGATAAAAACTCAAGTACAGGAATGGTATGAGTTAGGGATGGCTGAGCTACTGTTGAGAAACTTTGGGTTGCCAAGGCAGGTTCCTAACACAAAGTCAAATTGTAAGAGGCAGAAAAGTCATTGCTCTATGAATGGATTGCTAACCTGTAGAGCTTGGTGAATATGTACAATATGTTCCCATTCCATTGAGAAGAGTTTGAAGTCAGCATATTGTTTTTGTCTAAGTATTGGCACTTTGTTGCTGTCATTGGCTTCCTTGACAAAATGTACAACAGCCTACAATATTTTCAGAATCAGTTGTATAGGACACAATATAGGCTGAAGTATCTTGCAAAGCTTCAAAAAGTGTTCCAAGCATACATGTAATGAAGCCCAGTGAGTATGAACCCATTGAAGTAATTCAAGTTGAGGTATGTTCACCTCCTTACATGTTTCACAGAAAAAGGCCTGTACTTGTGGAGATTTGTGTATTAAAATCAGTTGATGGAAAAGACTTTATATAGCAAGTATACCTGTGTTATCAATGCCAAGGCTTTACTCAATGCATCAGCAACATCAAAACTATCTTCCTCTTCATTGTTGCCTGACTGAGGATCACTAGTCTCTACTATAGGCCATAACTTCTTAGTGAGTTGAGTGCTTGAAGTCGGTGAGATACTATCTATGACATGTCCAACTGCAACATGAAATGCATGCTCCATGCACCGGATGTGTCACTCCTTATAGTTTTGGATTTTTGCCTCAGGAACATTCTCAACAAATGACTGGATGGCCATATCATTGTTTGATGCATTATCAGCAGTAAACCATTCAATCTGTGAATGTTTGTAAGCTTATTCCAGTAGAAAACCAATGTTACCTTTTCTCTGATGTTGTACTGGTCAACAACACATGTGATGATCTTTGCAATGTTTGCACCTGAGTGACTTCCATTGATTGGCATGAAGGCAAGTTGGTCTGTATGAAGCTTCCATTGGTGTGGATCAGATGTTGAGATATAATGGATAAGTAAGGGTCTTGTGCATCACTTGTTCATGTATCAAACATGAATGAAATATGACCTTCAACTCTCTATATAGAGAGGATATTCAGAAATGAATGATGCTAGCAATATATTACTCATCTGAAGCTGATCTCTGATGCAGGTCTCAACAAGCTTTGATTGGTGGTAAATTTCATTTCAAAGTTTCTTACAATGTGGGATGTCTTTATCATTCAATCCAGGTTGCATATACTGTAACAAACAGCGAAATGGCCCCTTATCAACAAGAAGAAAGACCTGGCTACATTAATACAAGCACAAATAAGATCAACACTGAAACAGACTTACATTGTCCTCCAAAACAATTAGCTCAATGATATAGTCAAGTAATCCTGCTATTGTAAATGCTGGAATGTGTGGTTGGGATGGTACAAGGTGTTTATCAAGAGTCATCTGACCCCTAAAATGAGTCTACAATTAGGATGGCATTCAATTCACATTAACAAAATACTGACATAATATTTTCCTTGGGCAATGCATGTGGATGAGGAAGGATACCAGCTTTTTTGCAGTGGGTATTGTATATGGTTGCATGATTCTTGTGTATAAATGAGTCAATTATCAGCACCTTTCACAATTGAGGCCAGTATACAACAAACTGTGCAATATGTAGTCAAAGGCTTGTAACACTCCCTTTGAGGAACAAGTGCTTGCTCCTGACACCATTTTCTCTATACATCAATAGGCCAGTCAAACTATAATCAATGTTTGTTAAATGTAGGATGACTCACTTGCATATTGTACACCAGTGTCCATTTTCAGTCTTCTTTGTAGCCAGATTAATGACCTTGCCTGCTGTAAATATCATTTGAATATCTGCTGTATGGTCACTCTTGGCATGAGTCATAGCCTATCAAGCATTAAAAACTGCTATATGGACAAGTAGTGGTCAAGCTTACTGCATGATCAGTGTTACCCAACTTTAAAGCTGATGTCTGGTTGTCTTCATTCAGACCACTATCATCAGCCATGTCAGTTGCTCCAACACCATCAAACAGATTTGCATCTGTTCCCATGGGAAGCTCTGCAGCATTATTGCTACTAATGCCATGATCAGGCAGTACTGATCCATCTGGACTGCTAAGCTTGGCTGAGGATGCCTTGCACTTACCAGGATGAACAGTCTGGGTGAGTTTGGTGACATGATGTGATGTCTCACAAACATGAGCAGCACAGTTTCAACCAGAATTCTGAGCAGTAGGAGGAGGAATATGGATCTTGAAACTCGAAGAGGTATGGGAAGGCATAGATGTGCTAGCAGGAGGAAGAGGAGTATCATCATCAACATCATGAAACCATTGGATGTGTGTCATGTCCAGTAACTGGCCATCAGGACCAATAGCACACCCTGGTTTGTGTGACATCATATGAGCAGAAAGTGTACCATGCACCAGTGGCACTGCTGGAACAGGCCTCTAAACACTGTAAGACAACAAAATATTGATCTTGTGGCAGAACTCCAAGAGAGTGCCTTAGTGCAAGTGAGAAAGAGAAAAAGAAGCAGGGAATGAGTGATTGTTCCAAAGGTTTCCTGCTGAGTTAGTTCTGCAATGGTAGACTTAACAAAGGAGGGCTGACCAAACCCAAGTGAAGAAAAAGATGAGTCCAAGTGACTCCTGGTGTGACTGCACAAAAATAGGGGCTACTGAGCTGGGCAAAGTACCAGCTGGGCACATGAAGGGGAAAGAAAGACAATATAAGGAAAGACTTATGGCAGTCACTTACTCTGAGCTTCCCTGGGCACTCACTGGTGGTCTTCTCTTAGTGGGAAAAAGCTTTTTATTAGGTGTGATGAACATGACTTTATAGTCCAGGCATATCCAGGACTGTACAGAATAGAAATATGAAAAAGAATAAAAGAAGGGTAGCTACAGTGTCTGGAACCTGAGGCGACTGTGCCCATGTCCCAAACAACATGCCAGCTACCTGCCATGTGTGATACAATAGTCCAAAAATAAAATTGTTGACCCAAGCGAATCAGTGCACATGACTGTATGATGGCAACTACTGACCCTTGGGTGGACCTACTCAGCTACTCGAAATGCTCAGAACTGGGCCAGACTTGCCCATGCAAGCCTACTAACTTGAATAAAACAAATATTTGAACTGAAGACTTACTTGGGTGAATTCTAGATGCTTGGGCCATACTTGGCTGATGAATCTTGACTGATATGACCTACTTGGGTATGACATTGTGGGTTCAGGGCATTGCTGGGCTTGACCAGGGACCTGTGGATGAAAAATTGGAAAAGAGGGACTCATAACCATAGAGAGCTCCTTGCTCCTACAATGCACCTGGATGAAATGAACTTTAATGCTGACCACATACCTGCAAGCTACGAGGGCATGAGGAGGTATAATGAACATGAGGCATGCTATCACTGAGACTTTGAGTATCATTTCCAGAATTGAACCATGCACAGAAAAGAGATTTGCCATTCTCCCCAACCCAATGATTCACAAACTTATTTCACATGCAGTGGCTGTGATTATTCTTTGCTGCATCCACCTGATAAATAAGCTTACAGATAATGCCAAGTAGAGTATTATATTGCCCAAAAATAGTACTAAGAATGTGACCATGGCTGCTGAGATGATAGGTTCGAACACATTCGAACACAGTCTGAATGGACTGGAAAAGTTTAGGACAGGATGAACATAAACACAAACCTTGGTCCAGTTCAAACCAAGATTCAGAACCAGACACATTCATCACTAATGATTAGCCTGTACATTAGCAAACCAATCTTGTTCTGTCTAGTGCTGTCCAGTCTAGACCATGGTGGACAGTACCCTAGCAACCCACAGCAAGGTTCCCAACTGGATAGTTCTGTCCAGTCTAGTCCAGTCTGTCCCAATTAGTGGTTCCAGTTTAATAATAAGCAATAAATGAAAACTAGATAGAATTTCCTAGGTAGAGATACACTTCTAGTAATTTGTTTACTAGGTAGACTCTGTGAGTTGAAATGTAAGTGCACATGTAAGTAGCTTAATATAGTAAGTATTTAGTGGATAGAAATTCTTAAACACCAGGAATTGAACTTGCGACCATCCTCAACTGTGGAAAATATCAATAGCTTGACACACACAAAACTAGACTACCAGACCACATGTATTGTACTTAACTGTGGGTATAAGACTACATATTATTACAGTAGGTGAGAATTTTTGCTAAGTCCCATGTGATGGCAATGCAATGGGTTGCCTACCACCACAACAACCAGGAAAGGGTAATGCAATGGTGTGCCTGCCACCACAGGGATCCACCATTGTGATGATGATGATGATGGAGGTGCAGCAGTATGCCCACCACCACAATGATGACAACAACAGTGAGGGTGATGGAGGTGCAGTGGTGCATTCACCACCACAATGATGATGATGGGGGTGATGGAGGCATGGTGTATGTCCATCACCACCACCACAACAACAACAAAGGCAATTGGGGCACAGCAATCACCACTGCGATGATGTCAACAACAAGGGCATGGGTGATGCAATGGCATGCCCACCACCACACAACAACAATGATGAGGGTGCAGGAGATACAATGGTACTCCAACCACCATGCAACAACAACAACAACTAGGATGGGGGCAATGCAATGGTGTGCCCACCACCATGCAATGACAATGATGACAAGGGTGTGGGAGACACAATGGTGTGACCCCCACCACCATGGTGACAATGACAACTAGGTGTGGGCACAAGTGATGCCACAGTGACAACAAGGGGGTTGAGGACATGCAATGGTGCAGCCACCACTGCAATAATGACAACCATGATGAGGGCGATGGAAGTGCAGCAGTATACCCACCACTGTGATGACAACAACAAGGGGATTGGGGGGGGGGGGGGGGGAGTGGTATGCCCACCATTGCAACAACAACAAATGAATTGGGGATGTAGTGGGTATGCCCACCACCGTGATGACCATGACCAGGATGAGTGTGATGGAGGTGCAGTGATATGCTGTACACCCACCATGATGATGATGAGGGCAATGGGGATGCAGTGGTACCCCCACCATGGTGATGACAATGAGAGAGGTGCAATGGTGCATTATAATTATATATCTGTAGTATGTAGACAAGTACAATAAATCCTACTCAGACAGAGCACAGCAGCATCAGAGAGAGTCAGCAGCATAGGACAGACTTGAAACCAACAAGAACTTATTCTTAAGCTCAAGGGTTTAGCCCACTAGCAGCTGTGCTTGTGGTAGTACTTCAGAGGAGAGGATGGATGATTCAAAAGAACCAAGATGGGGATTTACTGCCATCTGGTCCTGTCTTATATACTACTTCTACTGTTTGTACATGTTATGGTACAGCTGATGTAATAAATGATATAAAAGGTAAATGTGAAGTGGAACCATATGAGTCCGTTGTAAGACAACAAAAATATATCTTGCAGCTACTCCAAGGGAGAGCTTAATGCAAGCAGGTGAAAGAAAGAAGAAGGAATGAGTGATTGTCCCAAAGGGTTCCAACTCGATCAGCTCAATGGGAGTAGTCTAGACAAGGGAGAACACTGAGAGCTAAGTCTTCCGAGTGAAGACTGCCCAACCCAACTGAAATATGATGAGTCCAAGTGACTCCAGGTGCAACTGCACAGAAGTAGGGGCCTCTGGACTGGATGAAGTACCAGCCGGGCAGAAAACGATACGAAAAATGATATACGAAAGACCTATGGTGGTCACTTACTGTTGAGCTTCCCCAGACACTCACTGGTGGCCTCTTCCGAAGGGGGAAAACTTTCTATTAGGTAGTCCGTACATAGTTTTTATAATCTGGGCATACCTGAGACTGTGTGACACAGAAATACGTAAAAGGATAAAGGAAGGGTAGCTACAGTGTCTAGAACCTGAGGTGACTGTGCCCATGTCCAAACAACATGCTGGCTACCTGCCACACGTGATATAACAGTCCAAAAATAAAATTGTCGACCCAAGTGAATCAGTGCACACGGCTACACAACAGCGACTACCGACCCTCGGGTGGACCTACTCAACTACTCTAAATGCTTGGCACTGGGCCAGACTTGCTCACACCCACCTACTAACTTGAATAAAACGCATATCTGAACTGAAGACTTACTTGGGTGAATCCTAAACACTCAGACCATACTTGGCCGATGAATCTTGACTGACACAACTTATATGGGCATGACACTGTGGGTTTGGGGCATTGCTGGGCTCGACTTGAGACCTGTGGGTGAAAAATTGGAGAAGAGGGACTTGTAATTGTAGAGAGCTCCTTGCTCCTACACCATATCACTATTGAACAATAAGGAGGCTGTGTGCATAGGAAAGCACAGCCAAGATAAGGTATAGTCATATTGAGTCATCATGAGTCATGATGATGCCATTGTTCTAGATGGTTCCATATGATGTCATAGGTCTGGGCATGATTGGTAAGCATTCTAGAATAAAGATTAGTTATAAAAGTCTAGATCCTGCACAGCATGGATATGAATGAAAATGGAAATGAAACTGTGCATGATATAAATAGAATATGTGGGTTAATGTTGTGCCACAACAAGACTGCCCTGAACTGTGTGAAAAATGATGACTTGTCCACAGACATTCCTAGACATTGACAGTCTAACCTTGACTATGACAGACTATGGACCCTGTCAACATCTGGGGTCTTGGCTAATAGAAAAGGTTGGTTTGCTGATGTAGTAGCATCAACTAACACATAAAAGTAAGGTACCAACTCAGAGGAAAGGTGGTCAAACAATCTGAACTCAGACAAAGGAGGTATAAGTGTTGTGATGATGACACATTGCATGAGAAAACAAAGTTGACAGAACTTAAATCCATGAATGAGAACAACTTGAAGGGTACTGGCAGTAGATGATGTTGGATTTAGATAGATCAAGTCCTAAATGATGCATGTTAGCATACTCTGAAGAACAAGTAAAACTGCATACAAATGCAGGCATATTCATCATCCTTCAAGTCCAAGTCCCCCAAGTCCTCTTTATCACCCTTGTCAGCTCCATTGTCCAGAGTTCTCAGCTGCTTCACAACCAGGTACACCATCTCAGTGATCTGAACAAGGTCAGCCAGGACACAACTGTTTGCTGCATGTGTGAATCTGTGTGTGGCATCTCCCCACTTCTTCTTGGAGAAAGCATATTTTGTGGTGGGAACTTTGCCTGACCAATTACTAAGTGTGATGGGTGCCTGTAATGTCCTCTTACCCATGATGTTGACCTCAAGCTCTCCAATAGTGATGAGTTGCAGGCCCCATTTGATCTATTTACAATGAGTTAGTGGCATGTATGGAAAGCAGTCACAGAAGGGTTAGTACTGTAGTGCACCAAAGTCCAAGAGCACCCTTGATGCCACTACATGCAAGCTCCACTGTGTTCAAATTGTTGACATGAACATACCCAGTGATAGATGGAATGTATGTAGTTGCCATCAAACGAACCAAGAAGGCTGACTTGAAAGTGTCCAATGGTTGATCACTGTTGAGACTTTCATAGATGAAACTGTTGTTCTTGAGTAGCTCATTAGCATCATTTATGACACTTTCTGTTGTCAACTCCATGAAAAAACTGGCACACAGTGCCAGCCCTGCTGAGCTGACACCATGCTGCCAATTGCAAAAATGCTAGTAGGCCTGACACTGATGTCAGCAACTGAGCAAAAACCAACAAAAAGTTTACTACTCCAATGCATTGCATGAGCCCTTCCAACTTGTCAGCAAGAGTAAGCTGCAGGAAAATGACAGATATGGTGGCCAATAAAACAGGGGCAATCTTCTCTTTTGTGATGTCCCAAACATTGGGCTGTATGCTGGCCCAGAGACAAAGAGTGGGGAGAATCTTGTTTTTCCAGCTACCCTGCCAAGGATCCTGATGAAACCAATCTGAATTGACTGCCAGTGCATCAACATGAGTAACTTCAAGCTGAGCCACCTCCTCACTGGGGACCATGCTCATTGACTGGGAGCTTGTGTGGGAAGGGAAGATGATTGCATGCTCTCTCTTGACTTTTTTCAAGTTGGGAGCATTCTTGATAGTGGTTATGGTGGTCTGATGATAATTGATTAGTGTGGCTATGATAACAAGTTCATGTGAACATTGATGGCCACACTATCTCATCTGTGTTGTCAAACAAACAAGTTCCAATTCAGAGTCGCTGTTCTTGTCTGTTTCAACCCCACCATTGGCCATCTCAACGTCTGCTTGAACATCCTGGAGCCTCCTCTTCAGAGAAATTCTTGACCTCTGATATCACTGAACCATCATCATCTTGTAGCAACCACTTTCTTTTGAGTGGGTGCTGGCTTTCCTGAAGCTGACTCTCATCCATGACCAGGTCATTGTTATGCTGTATGCACCACTTGTGATAAGTCACCCTAGGAGGTACTCACTTGGAGGCACAACATCTAGGGACTTGAGAGGTCAAGGGAATGGACTGACTGAGGGGTTACTTGAGCAATACTTGCTGTCAATGGAGTAGGCCTTAACCCAAGGACACAAGAGAGTGTACTATTGTGCAGAACAAGTGTAAGGACTACATACAAGGATACAAAGGTTTTATGTACAGGAAGATCACATGATCTGTAGAAGGTCATGGAACATGAGGGAATGACAACAGGAAGTATAAGAGATACTGAACTGAGAATAAGGAAGAGATGGTACTTAGGGGACACATAGGTATCATGACAGAGATACCTAAAGGAGGGTGAGTCTAACACATAGAGAAGTGAATGGAGCAACCTAGACCTTGATAGAATAAGAAGATTGACAGGGTGTCCTTTCAATGAAGTAAGGAGTACAGTCATAGCAAAATAGAAGGTATAATCAACCATAACACCATATGACCACAGGCTTGCTAGCAACTGTGTACTTAGACATGCTGGCCGTTTTGGAGATAGAGGCAGAGGTATTTGCATCAGCCAAGTCATGTGATGAAGAGGGACTGACACTCGAGACAGCAAGCGAAGTGTTTCAGCCATACCTGGTGCAGGCATGGGTGCTGTTCCAGGCAGATAAAGCAGCAAAGGATAAAGGAAAATGGAGGTTTGATGGAGTACAGGTACCCCCACATAAGAAACCAGAGACTAGGTCAGTGCTGGTTGTTGAAGAACTAGTCTCACCAGCTGCTCAAGCAACTTCAGGTGCCTTGGGTTCAGCATCTTTGTCATCATCAGCTCCCCCCACAGCACATTCCACAGCAGACAACATCTAATACTATCCCTGCTCATACCTTGGGTGACATACCCCCCCAAGTTAACCAAGATTTCCAGAATATGCTGCCAACAAGTCAATACCAGTACTTGTTCCCCTTAGAAGATGATTTGGCACCAAACAGGGTGCTGGATAAAGTCCTAGGCATA
>JBBPTY010001227.1:0-10635 GCA_038094335.1 Tylopilus aff. striatulus | reverse complement strand
AGTTGCAACTCACTGAAGTTCTCTTCTTGCTGGAGGTAGGGTACATCCTTGTATTGATAGGGTGACTTGATGAGCTGGGTTTTGCAACAACCTTCATGGATGGCCACTGCACCATTCATGGATCAAATGGAGAAACAATTGGATGGATTTCACACACCTCAAAGGGACTGTACTGTGTAGTACATGACCATGACACTGCACTTGTGACAACAGAGAAGGTGACTGTAATGGAGCTTCACTGTTTGTTCAGACATATTGCACCTTCTGCTGCCCAACACCTCACTGAAAATGGACTTGTCAGTGGGCTCAAACTTGATACATTGCAAAATGAAGATATCTTCTGTGAGTTGTGCACCTATGCCAAGGCCACACAGAAGCCAATTGCAAAAGAGTGCCAGGGAGAGTGTGCCAAAGCCATCAGGGCCAAGATTTGGAGTGATGTCTGGGGACCTGTGCCCATTCCTATACTAGGAGAACAATGCTATTATGTCACCTTCACAGATGATCACTCATGGCTCACCTACATGTATTTGCTTTGCCAGAAAAGCAAAACCTTTGAAGTGTATAAGGCTTTTGAAGCCTGGTTGGACTGCCAACTCACTGTCAAAGTAAAACTCTTGCATTTGGATTGGGGCAGTGAATACCAAGGATGCAAATTTGTGCTGTACCTGCAGTGTCAGGGTACTCTGCAGTGCCTTACCACCCATGACACTCTGGAACACAATGGTGTTGCCAAGTGCCTCAATTGGACCATACTGGAGAAGGTCCAGGCCATGTTGCATGTGAGCAGGTTGCCCAAGTATCTATGGGGTGAGGCAGCTTGTCATGCTGTTTAGCTAAAGAATAGAACACCTACCAAGGTCTTGAATGGCACAATGCCATACAAAGTTGCCTTTGGCAAGAAGCCAGACATGACCAGTCTGTGCAAGTGAGGATCGGAGGTGTATGTGCATACAAGCATGGGTGACAAGCTGGGTGGTAAGCAGATCAAGAAGGCCAGGTGGATGGGTGTTGATGACCAAACCACAAATGCATTCTGGGTGTACTGGCCAGTGAAGTGAACTGTAACTGTCGAGCACAACATCTATGCAAAACCTGCACAGCATACTGTTGAGGGGGAGAATGATGACAATGCACTGATTATTGATGCCACACTGGCACATATACCCTCCACACCTTCCAACAACCCCATAAAACCAATCCCAGCTGCACTGCCTGCTCCATCAACAACCACATTGCCTGTACCTGGCCCTGTTGACAAACCATGCCCCAAACATGTCTGTCATCCCAGCCAGCATATCTGTGATATCATTGATGGAAAGGGACTTACCACTGAGGTCCTGTGAGGTGTTCAACTCCCCATGGTGACAGCTGAAGCTGTTGAAGTGGATTCAGATGCATCTGTGCTCAAGAGGGAGACCCAGAGCAATCAGCTGATGGCAGCTGATGATTACAATGAAATTGAACTCACCTTACTCCTAGATGAGGCATCTTCACTTGCTGAGGCTCTTGAGCCAGCATCACTTGCAGATGTGAGATGACAACCAGACTGGCTGCAGTGGAAGGAGAGTATTGAGGAAGAGTTAGCAATGCTTGACAAGGCTGGAACATGGGAATTAGTCAATTTATCCATGGGTGCAAACCTAGTTGGCTCAAAGTGGGTCTTTTGGGTGAAGAAGGACATTTCTGGAAATATAATCTGTTTCAAAGCTTGACTTGTGGCCCAGGGATTCTTTCAGATGCCAGGGGTTGACTACTTCAACACCTATGCCCCCATTGCCAAGCTCACATTGATCTGAACTGTCCTCACACTCTCTGCCTGACAAAATCTTGAGCTAGACCAAGTCGATATCAAGGGTGTGTATCTCAATGGTGAGCTGACCAATGGTGAACAGATTTACATGAAACAGCTCCCTGGGTACACTGACCCAAAATACCCCTGCTGAGTGTGCAGACTTTGAAAAACACTCTATGGACTCAAACAAAGTGGGTGGCAATGATATCAAAAATTGGTTGACATCTTTGTAGCACACCTGGGCTTCAAGCAGTGCAAAGTCAATCAGGTCATGTTTGTTAAGCACACCCCATCATCCCTTACTATTTTGTTGTGCATGTTGACGATTGCACTATCACAGCCACCTCCACTGCCCTCATCACTGAACTCAAGTCCCAAATGAGCCAACATGTCAAAATTACTGACCTTAGCACACTCCATTGGCTGCTAGGCATTGAAGTCACCTGAAATTGAGATGACCATACCATATCCCTCTCCCAGTGATCCTACATCAACTCCATCATCCACCATTTCAGTCTTGACAAACTCAAGCCTATATTGACCCCAATGGAACCTCATGTTCAGCTAACCACACAGCAATCACCATTGACTAGTGCTGAGTATGCAACAATGCAACATGTTCCATACTGCAAGGCCATTGGTTCACTGTTGGAATTACTTTGATTACCTACGCATTTTCGCTTACCTAAGCACTAGTACATTGCACCATAGTTTACCTATAGTTCCTTAGTGACTACAGAGTATTCAACAGGTGTGTACTTACTTACTACCAATATAACAGTGACTACAGAGTATTTAACAGGTTATGAGCCCCACCTGTGCTCAGTAACAAGATCACTCACCTGACAACTCAAATGGCCTATGAAATTGAAGTTGAAATTCCTGCACTTAGACCTGATGGACAGAACTGGTAGGAATGGTACAAGAAGGTCCAGCAAGCAATAGAAGCCCTTGGACTATTGGAATATATTGATGGCACCATTATGAACCCTAATAAGGAGTGCAAGATAATAGCAGTATGCACTATCATCTCATACATCCCAGATTCCATTTTCATCCACATGCTTTGATACCACACAGCTCAGGAATACATGAAGTACCTAGTGGATTGATTTGACAAGCCTACAAACCCCCCATCTTGGCTACAACTATATTTACACCCACTGACACTGGTTAACAGTAGTGCAGCATCACAGGTGGCTGTGTGCACACCATGAACCTTCAGCAGAACCTGTTGAAAGTGTGGTGACATTGGCCACAAGGCCTGGGAATGCAAGAAACCTAGGAATAAGTCAGGAAGATCAAGAATTGAGTGTGAGATGGATAGTGAAGCCAGCATAAGCCGCATGACTGGAGTGAGCAGCCTGGAGAGCAAAGGTGCAGCCATGAAAGACCACCATGCAGCCACTATGCAGACCCAGGAACCCTGGCCACATGTTGAGTGAGCCAAGGAAGATATTGTTGAGTTGGCAGCAGGTGAGACAGGCAAGGAGATGGCTGAGATGTCAGATGCAAGTGGGCAAGGAGTGGAAGTGATGAATCCAGGCAATGGAGTCCCAGACCACACCATGCACACCACCAACCCAACAGAGTGCCAGGTGCATGGCAACAATGGTGTCAACCATGCAAGGACACCCAGAAAGACCTGTGATGACAATGACAAGAGTGTGAGCACATGGAGTGCATTGTGCAGTAACCGAGATGGACCAGATAGCACAGAGGAAAGTGCACAGGTATTGGAGACCACTGGCCCATTGGATCAAAGGTGCAACAACCACAACCAACCCAACAAGCTGGAACAACCACCAGGACTGTTGGAAGACCCTGTGGATGCATCAGGTGATGACAAACATCATCCTGGTGCACCCACAGAGCTGCCCAACATGTTGGAGGGCAGGCAAGAGGGGCAGGGTGAGCCATGGACCAAGGGAGTTGAGTTGAAAGCATCCAGGCAGGGTGTAGAGGCTATGGGCAACAGTAGTGATGATGCACATTAACCCAGGAATGCAGACCCACCAGATGCAGCAGTGGACCCAATTGATTGAAGCAGACACATTGTGCATGGAAGCACTGATGTGATGGTCAATGGAGAGGTTTAGGGAGAGCACCAGGAGGTGCCAAGTGAGATGGTGGACAACAAGATATGTTGGAACTGTTACAATTCATCTATATCACCTACATCTTTTTCCTTTTTACTTAGCTAACCCTTATCAAATACGTTAGCAATACTCACTCTTTAGGTGTTGCCTACTCTTTGCCGCTCAACCAGTTCTATTCTTGATCTAAATTCCCATGATCATATCCGAGGCCTCTCATGGTAATCACTGTCATGCTTCTTATCTTCTATTACATCCGACGCTTCTATCTTTGATCCCCACGTCTTCTATCTTTCTATAACCTTCTAACCAATAGCACAATACTCGCTTATCTTCTTATCATCCAATCAGCGCAGTCTTTCCTTACTTAGTCTTGGTCTGTGTGCACAATCTTTACATATATAAGGACCACACATGTAACCGTTGTAAGAGCAAGGAGCTCTCTACAGTTACAAAACCCTAGTCCCCAGCTTTTCATTCACAGGTCCCTGGTCGAGCCCAGCGATGCCCTGAGTCAAGAGTGTCACACCCGAGTCAGTCACATTGGTCAAGTACCACCGGCCAAGTATGGTCCGGCGGTTTCTAGTTCTCTCGCAGTAAGTTTTAGTTGCTATTCACATCAGTTCACATTAGTAGACTTGCACGGTCAAGTATGAACTGAGTCCGAGCGCTTAGGTAGTCCAAGTTGGACCGTCCGAGGCCCGGTAGCAGCGACCGCGTGGCTGCGCGCACGGTGTCACTCGGACGAATTCATTGGGCTTCGGGCTAAGCCGCTAACCACATTTCGTAACCTTAGTAGTACATTCTTACCTACACAGTTGGCCCTTGTCATCGGACCGGGCGGTGGTACCTTTTTTTAGTTTCTCTCGTACAGTCTCGGGTGTGCCTGGACTATAAAGCCATGTACACGGCACCTAATAAGCAGCTTTTTACGACCGAAAAGACTACAAGTAAGTGTCTAGGGAAGCTCAACAGCAAGTGACCACCGTAGGTCCATACTTATACTCTCCTTCCTTCTCTTTCATGCACCTGGCTGGTACTTTGTCCAGCTCGGTAGCCTCTCTTTCCGTGCATTCGTACCCAGAGTCACCCGGACTCATCCTTTTCTTCACTCGGGTTGGTCACCCCTCCCTTGTTAAGTCTACCTTTGCAGAACTAACTCAGCAGGAAACCTTTGGGACGATCACTCGTTCCCTTCTTCCTTTTATCTTCTTCGCTTGCACTACGGCACTCCCTTGGAGTTCAGCCGCAAGATATATTTTTGTTGTTCTACACTGTAGTCCTCATCTTGATTATACCTAGGCAGGCAATACAGCTAGCACTCTTATCCTCTACTTGACTATCTTCCCAAATACTGGGCTCGGGTCAACATCTATATCTTTGAGCTTGAGAACTTAGGTTTTTGCTCCACTTTTATCATCTTCGCCAGCTCGCCTTAAGACCCAGGTCTACGTCATCGCCTACCCAGTGTAAACATAACAGGAACATGCCAAACAACAGAATGAGGGGGAGTACCAGGGTGCAATGGCAATTGGTGACAATAGCTGAGGACAATGATCAGCGCACCTCAATGGATGATAAAAATGTACCAAAGGACCCTCCAGACCCACCACCACCTATATACCCTGCTAAACAACCTGCACACGAGAATGAGCCCCTGAGCATCAAGTTCAAGGGGGAGTAGAGGGTAGAAGCAAGCTTCAAGGTGTGATACTTGAAGATGAAGTCACTGCAGTCAATCAAAGATGGCCACATGTACTGAAGAGCAAGATTACCATAATGTGAACTGTGACCTTCTTATTTGGACATCACCCAGACACAGCACTATGGACTACAAACTGTGCACATATGTTGCTACATGGTTTTATCCATTTAATTGGTAACTTTTCATAGGTACCATTATTCTTTTATTATCTTTTCATCCAGCACAAACATTTCAGCTAACAGCTTAGCCTCTCATGTTTGAGAGGGAGTGTTGGAATTACTTTGATTACCTATGCATTTTCGCTTACCTAAGCACTAGTACATTGCACCATAGTTTACCTATAGTTCCTTAGTGACTACAGAGTATTCAACATTCACTCATGTACACTGCACTCGGCACACAACCCAACATATTGTATGCTATAGCCACTATCTCCCACTTTTCCAGCAACCCTGGAATGGCTCATTGGGAGGCCATCCAACACATTTACAGGTACCTTAAGGGCATGAAGGACCTGCACCTGACCTATGGAGGAGTTGTGAGGCTGCTGGAGGGATACACAGATGCCAACAGAAGCATGGCCAAGGGTTGAAAGGCTGTTTCAGGGTACATGTTTCTCATTAATGGTGGAGCAGTCTCCTGGAGCTCAAAGAAGCAAGAAATTGTCTCACTATCAACCACAGAGAGTGATTATATTGCTGCAACACACACCATGAAGGAGGCACTGTGGCTGCACACCCTTGTCACTGAGCTCTTCACCCCCATCAATACCCCCATCACACTCTTCTCCAACAACCAATCAGCCATCACACTCATGAAAGACCATCAGTACCATGCCTGCACAAAGCACATCAACATTCAGTTTCACTTTATTCACTGGATTATTGATGATGGCAAGATCCATCTCATTTTTGCCCAATGGATGATATGGTCACTGACTCACTTACCAAAGTGCTCCCCTTGCCCAAAGTCAAACACTTCACTGCCAAGCTTGGACTGCATGCAGCTTGAGGGGGAGTGTTGGAACTGGCAAGCATGCACACAGCCTGCATTGTGCACATCTCAGTTTGTGTTTTTCAGCCTTTTCATTGTCAATGTTACTTGTTTCTATATGATGGACAGTTTGTCTACACTATGACTACTTGCAACAGACATCTGCCACCCCTGGGTCAGTCTGAGGCCCAGGGGATGACTTGTTCCATGTGCTTCTTGTTGAGTAGAGGCCCTGAGCCTCAGACTATTTATTGATCATGTTCTTTGTGTTGAGCACCTCAGTCTGTTGACCTATTATGCAGTACTGAGGTGAGTATATTAGTAATCTTTTGTGTAAACCTAGTTGAGACTCACTTACTGTAGCAGTTCTCATCTCAACAGGTAATAGTAGTCCATAGTGAATTGCCAGGCCTGGCTTCAAAGCTGAGCCAGGCCAGGCTGAGCCCCCAAAAGCTGGGCCTGAGCTGAGCCTATTGACCCTCCTCAGTGTGAGTTCAAATTCTAAACACAAAACAGATATTCACTTGAAAGAACAGTTTGCTGAAAAGGCCCAGCACACATTTTCTATGGAACAAGGCCCAACACTCCACAGTGTACTACATGCATTGGAGGCACTTCACCAAGCCTGGTCAGTACACAAGGAAGCTTTCAAATACTTCAATTTCACCCGTGGCCTCAAGGTGGGGCTGGTGAAGATATCTAAGTACTATGACTGTACAGCAACATCTAATGCACATGTCATAGTGATGTGTACATCCATTTAGTTCCTATAGATATGCATGCCATAGCATTTACTATTCTACAGTACTTGATTCTACCCAGAAGCTGGACTATATCCACAAGTACTGGAGCAAGTTATTGGCCAATGATGTAGTGCAATATGTTAAAGCCATTGTAAGCATGCAAAATGTCATGTTTGATGAATACTGACTTGTCTGTCTATGTTACGCAGTATGCAGGATCTGGTGGCAAGCTGCTCTAGGAGGCACTCACGCAAAGGCACAGCGTCTAGAGAACTGGAGGGGCAAAAGGGTAGACCAATGGATGGTCAACTTGTTGAATACTCTGTAGTCACTAAGGAACTAAAGGTAGACTAGGTGCGATGTAAGTAGTGCTTATGTAAGCATAAAAGCGTACATAATCTAAATATTCCAACACAACTAAGCGATACTTAGGGTGAAGGGAGTAGCCTTCACACAAGGACACAAGATATGACGTACGATTGCGCAGATCAAGCATAAAGAATACAAGCAGTAGAACCCTACTATAACTAGGGTGCGGAGTGGCACACAGACCATGCTGTGTATAGTACAGAAGACCAATCGGGAGAATAAAGGTATAGTCGTACGATATGGAGAACCAATAGGAAGTCGTACGACCTACATGATGATATATCAGGAAATGTAAAAAAGAACAAGGAGGGCTAAATAAGGGAGGGACCTAGACCAATGATGTGACGAAAGGAAACAGAGTGGGACAACTGTAACAGTCTAACTAAGTATAACAAATGTTACAACCTGATGTACAAGAATGCAGCATTGTTGCCAACTGCTCCCTCCAACTGTGGCATCATAAACAACCCCAGGCTACACTCTCTACTTGGTGAACTCTCTGAAAACAACATCAACATCAACCTCCCTTGCTATGGGCTTGATACCAACAAGGGCTGTGAACCATGGCTCACAGGATTCCATGAGTACCTTGGCACATGTGAACATGTTGGGGATATGTCAATCATTCAATGGTGGGGCATCAATTCTCTTCATTATCCAGTCTGGGGCTCACTCACCCATGATTTCCTCCCCATAATGGCATCCTCTGTTTCCTCTGAACATGCTTTCTCCTCTGCTGGCATCACCATCACCAAGTGCTGAAACTGTCTGAAAGGCAATATTATCAAAGCACTGCAGTTCTTGAAGTGTATGTTGAAAAAACATTGTCTATTCCACACAAACACACCAGAGTCCAATGAACTGTCAGTGGCATCTACTGACCAGGTTTGGGACAAGGTCATAGGTGATGATGATGATGAGTCACTGGTCAAGCCCATTGCAGATGATGACATTTATGTACTGTACTTTACAGAGCTGTAGCTACATACTCTATCTACACTAGCCATGTCATGTCTTCACTATACAAATTACTTCTGTGTTATCTCACAAAGCTGTGGCCCAAGCCACCAAGCCCTGGCTTTGAGCTGGGCTGGGCTGTATTTTGGGGCTTTTGAGGGCTTATGGCCCAGCTTGCAATTTTGCCAGGCCCTGAGCCACCCAAAGCTAGGCCCAAGCCACAGCTTTTGGGCCAAGCTGGGTCAGAAAGTCACTAGTAGTCCATTGACCTATCATGTAGCACTAAGCAGTTCTCGTCTCAACAGATTGAGCTCACACAAACCAAATCACTCACCCAGTGCAAACTCTAATATGATCAACATGTAAGTCATGTTGGGGTTCAAAAAGCACACTACTGACAATGTGGGGGGTGAAACCCTTGAAGCAGCATTGAACACCACCACAAGGCATGCCCAATTCATTGTAAGCATGCCTGACAGATTCATCATCAGTTGCCTTGTGCCTAAGTATAACAACACTTTTAAGAAAGCACCTGCTTTACTTGCATCAAAACAGCTAATATACAAGAAATAGGACTAGAAAATGCCAAGCATATTTTAGACAGCTTCCTCAAAGAGGAGTCTGTCTGGATAAGTATTGTAGTGGTGGCAGATGAGTGGTTCAGTGTAGCATTCTACTCTCTAAGGCATCTGGAAAAAAAACCAATGCTATGTAGTGCTATGTAGTGCTACATACCATGATAGCCCACTAGCAATGTCCCTGTTGACATAGCAAGATGTAGCACTACATAATCCTACACACCCATGACTGTGCTATGAGATGTTACAGTAGTGACCTTGAAAATCTTTGCTACAAGTAGTATAAATTACTGTCATGGTACTGATCACACAAAGCTACATCACACTACACAGAACTCTAAAGGTGTTCAAATTTTTCCACTACACTATATACATCAGGAAATTGACATGTTTACTTTTGTACCTTTTTTGGTAAGTTAAGGATTTAATAGATAGAAAATTCTCAGACACCAGGAATTGAACTTATGACCATGCTTGACTGTGGAAATAAGTTGATGCCTACATGATTAGACTACAAGGCCATATATTACTAGTGTGATAATAGGTATTAGACTACATATTATTCTAATGACTGGAAATTTCTGCTAAGTCCCACATCTGCCTACCACTGCAACAACAAGGACCACAACAACCACAACAACAATTAGGGCAAGACAATGCAACAACATGCCCACCACTACAGTGACAATGGGGCAAGGGCAACACAACCATGTCAGTACACCCACCACTATGACAATGATGAGGAGGGTGAGGACACACAATGGTGCACCCACCACCACAATGACAACAATGACAATGAGGGGGATGGGGGTGCAATGGTAACCCCACTACCATGATGACAACAAGGATGGTGCAGCAGTACACCCATCACTGTGATGACTGTGATGACAACCTGTGATGACAACCACAATGAGGGCAATGGAGGTACAGCAGTATGCCCACCACCATGACAACAACAAGGGCAAGGGCATGCAATGGCATGCCCACCACAACAATGACAATGACAGCATGCTGGACAAAGAGAAGCTGGTCATTCCTGTACCTCAGTCCTAGCACAGTCCATGCCTACCCTACTCCTCATCATCTTCATACTCACCTCTCTACAGACCTTTGATGACATCTTCACAAGCCTGCTCCCTCATGTGCCCACCACTACTGCTGCTTCATTCAACACTGGCTCAGGGAGTTTATGGGTATGGTCCATGCCTACCCTACTCACCATCATCTTCATGCTCACCTCTCTACAGACCTTTGATGACATCTTCACAAGCCTGTGTTGGAATTACTTGATTACCTACGCATTTTAGCTTACATAAGCACTACCTACATCGCACCTAGTCTACCTTTAGTTCCTTAGTGACTACAGAGTATTCAACAGGTGTGTACTTACTTACTACCA
>JBBPTY010001226.1:0-10635 GCA_038094335.1 Tylopilus aff. striatulus | reverse complement strand
GAGTGTGTTCTCATTGTCTCCACACTAACCAGGGAGTTGGAAAACGTGAGTTCTTGTTTTGTCGCTACACTTATTCGTCTAACGTTCATGTCATCGTTAGCTCAAGCAGCTTGCCATGGGGGCTGCGATGAAGGCAGCAGATCTCAAGAGGATTTCTGGTGTAGCCCATCAAAAAGCCGACCTGGGTGATCCTCGTAAATGGGCCTTTGGAGACATCGAAGAATACGGCACGCTTTTGATTGACGTCCAGGTGGACATCAAGGAGCTCAAGTTACAGCGGGTGACGTTACGCAAAGCCATGAAAGAGTTGGATAGTAACATACTGAAAGGTGCGCATCCAGGAAGTGTGCAGTTGGTTCCGACCTGATGATTTCATAGTGAATACCAGGAAGGAAGAGATCGCACGGTTTGACAAGGCTAAAACGGATGCCGAGTTTGCTAAAATGCTCAAAATCCGGACGCTTGCGCCAGAAAATTCTGAAACGCGGTCGCAGTTACGAAAGAATATACGGGTGAATTGATTGCACTCGATTGGCATTTGCCATTGTTGACCGGTTCTTAGGCGATCAGGGATCGTGTACAGAAGCTCGAAAATCATTTGCAGGCTTCGAAGAAGCGGATTCATGAGTTCAGGATAGGTAGGCCCAGTATAAGGCAAGCTCTTCGTCTAGGCTATGCATCTTTGCTGTTTTGTCTCAACTCTGTCACAGGCCACCATCGCTGGATACCGTGAACCGCACGTTGCGTAACATTGATATCGCGATCGATCAGCAGAAACAAGAAATGTCCAATCTACGGTATCGCATGACGAAGTTGGAGATCCCGGGAGGTGTCAACAGTCGGGATCAACTCACTGTGTCGTCGTTGAAACGACCTCGGAACGTTACTCCCAATGTCGCCATTACTACTGCAGCGGCGTTGAACGCAGAACGGTCTGCACAGAGGCTGAAGAGAGCCATGCTAGCTTCTCGAACTCAGCCACTTCTGAACACGACTGCCATCGCCTCTCCGGTTCCGACGTCTTTCCGGACACCGCAAAAAACGGTAGTCAAACAGGAGGCGAACACACCCGAGGGTACCTTCAGCTCGCTAAACACGCCGTCGATGAGTTTCCCTTCATCTCTACCGAGCTGGACGCCGTCGTCGCCTTCCGAGTCTGGGAGCCCGTACGACATCACTCCCTCGCGGAACCGCGGTGGGGTGAAGCACCACCAAAAACCGATCATGCTCAAGAAAAGTCCCTCTGTTCCTACGACAACACTACCAGCTGTGTTGCAGTTTGAGTGGCAGCCTGTGGAGCCTATCAAGCCTGTCTCGTCCCTTCCATTTGCTTTGCGACCTGCGGGGTCGGGTTAGCATCTATCTTTGTGCATTGAATGTATATGTACGCAAGTGTGTTATAGCTAGGAGCGCTGGAGATCAGATGTGCATGACCAGCAATGAATTGCGTTCCTTTGATGTGTGTTGGTTGAAACGAGCACCAATGTCTTCAGGTTGGGTTTTCACTAGTATGTGCGACTCAAAGTATGCCGACGACACTTGCGCTTCTCGATCCAGTTCCAGTCGTCTTGGTACACATGCAAGTATACAAACGCTAATAACATCTGTGTCTGTCAATGACCAAACTGGTCGCCAAGCGAACATTCCCTCGCCATCTCAAACTGCTCATCTGTCCTACAAACTAACACGCGCTTCCCCCCGTCCTGCATTCCAATATCGATGACAGTACCTTCATACCGGTCGAGCTCCCCGTTCATCTGTTCATCAATAGCGGAATATCCCAAGCTATTGACCGCCTCCCCGACAGCGCTGCGTAATTTCGAACTTCGCTCCCCAATGCCGCCAGCAAACACCAGTGCATCAACCCTGCCGCGGAGTGACAGGTGATACGCACCGACGTAGTGCAACACGCGATCGAGCACGACCTGAAACGCGAGCGTATGCGGAGTTGCATCAGACGATGGCGGCGTGTGGAGGTCGGCCTTCTCGGCGATTTCCCTAAAGTCGGTCGTCCCCGCGATCGCCTTCCAGCCAGCCTCACTGTTCAGGACCTGTTCCGCCTATATTTTGCCCTCAGTCCATGGGGGGGAGGGAGGGAGGAAAAAAAAAAAAAGAAAAGGCGAGACGACAGGCAACGCACTCTTGTAATCCGTATCTCATGGTTTGCTGCAAATGCATAGCTCAATCGGCCCGGAGGTTCGCTCGTGTAATGGAAGATGAGACTGGGATCGACGTCCCCAGCTCTGGTGGCACCGGGTAGCCCACTCAAAGGAGTAAGACCCATGGATGTATCGACGGACTTTCCATTCCGAATGGCGCATGCAGATGCTCCGGATCCGAGGTGCAGTGCAATGACGTTGAGTGCCGCCTCGTCCTGATGCTGATGTCAGCATGCTCAGTGAATTTTCCAGAGAAAGGGAAAAACCTTGCGCAGATGGCCAGCCACGGCGCGCCTGATGAAAGCGTCTAAACACGATCGTAAGTGTATGCGCGTTGTCTCAGGGATGAATGCTTGCAGCTCAAGCCGTGGAAGCCATACTTCTTTAGACCACGTTCCCGTGCAATCGTCTGGTCGATGGCATAGGTCGAGACATGACGGGGTAGGTCCGTGTGGAATGCAGTATCGAAAAATGCAATCGACTGTGCGTGCTGCAATTGTTGGCGGCATTTACTTATGACGTCCAGTGCAGCAGCGTTGTGCCTGCCCAACGAAACCATGAGGGGCGATGCGACGGCGATAAAAAGGGCTCACAAAGGAGCGAGGTTGGTAAGAGTTTCGATGTGATGATAAGATTGCTCTGAGATGACTGTAGGTCCTGTGCAGTCTCCGCCGTGTACGACACGGTGGCATACGTGCTTGATCTGTTTGAGGTCAATCCCAACGCTCGTCTCGAGGTGCGTCAGAAAGTAACTAAGCGCGCTCTCATGACTGGTAACTGAGGGCTCATGGAAGTCCCGGCGTTGGCCAGTCAATCCCTGATCATCGTTCAAGCTGGCATAGTATTTGAACGAAATCCTGACTGGCAAGGAAGAGATAGAGGCCGTGGTGGATGTCAGGAGGAGGCGTGGCACCCCTGGGTCTTCTGAGAGCCGCTGATAGAGCGAGATCTTGAGCGACGAAGAGCCCGCATTGACCGCGAGTATGAGGGACATTCTGGTTCGACGAGTTCTGGTCAGAGGGGCTGCGGATGGAAGGGGTCAAATAGACCGGTCGCGATCGCTGTCCCGTTACATAAGGCAAACATCCATGTGAGAAACGGCTGCCAGCGCTGTTTGGGAGCAATAGTGGTTTCAGAGGCCATTTTCTATTGTAGGTAATAGATCTCTGATACGGCCTCTGGCACAAACCTCAGTGATTGACCCCTGAGTAGTAGTCCAATTACATAAGATATCTCCTGTTGGCATATATGTACATCCAACCTGGTCTACGGCGATGGCATCGGAGTTGACTGAATTTCCATCGGTATCTCCTCAATGCCCCCCACTTCGTCTTGCCCGTATACCACAAACACCATTGTACCATCAGAGGAATGGGATGACAAACCGAACCCAGTATCAATGCCTTCCCCACCTCCGTTCCCAGTATCATGCGCATACAACTCTCGGATATTCAGGATGAACCGAGGAGTTAAAATGTAGATTGGCCCGTAGGTTAGCATGTAGAAAATGTCCCGCTGCCACCCTTCCAGCGGAACTATTCCCAAGAATCCCAATATGTTGAAGAGAGAACACAACAATATGCTGCATTAAGCCAGTTAGCTCCACCGATGGACATGCATTTCATGCAAGCTTGAGATGCAAGAGAAACATAAAAAAAGAGATGCACCAAAGGTAGTAAAGAATCCCCTGCTTCATGAGTAAATCTATGTACCGGTTGACATGAAATTGCTTTGTCAAGCGGTACATCCCAATGGATTGCCTTCCGAATTGGACCGTTACGAGTATACATGTCACTGTACCATGTATCAGTTGAAAGATGCAAAACACTACCGTATACATTGGCAACAGGGGCTGCCACATGCAAATCGTGAAGTCTATTATCTCGATGGTGCCAACTGTGCATGTTCCCACCCAGAAAGGGGAGTGCCGGTGGATTAATTAGCTCACAGTAATTTCGAGAAACTAAATACAACAAAGTTCACCCACCTGAGACGTTCTTTGGAATACTGTAAATGATGGAAGCGATGAGAATGGACAAGACTTCCAATGACAACAATATAAGAAGTATTCGGAGGATCATTCTTGATCTATTATAGATGGCCCATACACGAAGGACCATAACGCCTGGAAGCATCAGGAAAGTTCCTCATCCCTGCGAACAGCACCTACAATCGGCTGCAGAAAGGGACACGAAGTATGTCCATTGGCCAACAATACACATTATTAAGCCTTGTTGAAACACGAGACTTGAATTTGGAAGAAGGGGACTGGATGTACGTGCTTACAACTGCAAGGGTGATTTCAGCTGTAGAAGATGAACTCTACACTGGGTTTCACAGTCACGTACATCTATTGGGAAGTCTCAGTAACCACGTTATTTTCGTATTTAAAATGAACATACTTCTGTGGGACCAGGCAGGAAGGTAGTTCCTACTTGAGGCAGGTCATAATGCAGCTGGTATGGCATGCCAGAGAACGTACAAATGCCTAACGTTCTATGAACCATTCAAGGCAAGTTCTCCACAAGTATTTTGGAATACTCACATGTAGGTACAGATTCCAGGGTAGCGAACCTATGACAGCGCTGAGTGTGCCCCATGTTGTGGCAGTGGGGGTTTGAAACCCACAAGGAAGAACAATATTGAGACCCATGTCCAACGCCTGGCCTTGGGCATTTTTAGATAGACGCAGTCTTTGAAACCAAGTGCGATTCTAACCCATATATATTCAATCTACATTTATCATCAGTGACAGCGCTTGCGTGCATGCAATGCTCGTACCTCGGTTGGCAATGTCAGGACTAACAATATAGTTGCAATCAGTAAAAGACATTGGGGTCAAATGTATACCATACCGTAATCATAACCGATCGCAACGAAGAGACAGACTGTGGGCATGACTTTGTGAGAGTGACGCCTCACGCACAAGAATGTGCATACCGGTTCCATAGTTGTCTTGCTGAATGAGAGCCTCTGTGATCTGTGGTGTGGAAGACATTGTTTCATTCGAGGCGTGTGGAGCAGAAAGGGAGGGGACAGTTCTTTAATAAAGCACCACGACAGAGCCTCCGTTGAATCCAAGTAAACGCAGGGTGCATGCCTGAGAAAAGTTGACCCGTGGCGCGTAGCACCGCGGAGCCGATGTATGCAGCGACAGTTGTACTTAGTACTGTACTCATCGGGATGAATGTACATCAGCCTGGAGGATACTCAATGGGTTTATTTCTAATGGTTCAGTTACGACATTGTTCCAACTCGACAGTTGGATTGTTGCCATCTGTCATCCTGCTGATCAATGTCCGGGCTGCACGGCGCATTATCATAGCACGCGTACAATTAAGTTCAGTGCCTTTTTCAGTCAGTCAACCAATCGTTCGATCGTTCAGATCTAGACTCGTCTTCATTCAGTGCCCGAGCAATTGTGCCTAAACTCATCATGATGACCGTCCCAGCATCCACTTGGAGATTGCTCACATATCGTCCCACTCACAGTGAAGGCGGCGTATGTAAACATTAAGGCACTCTCCTACCCTGACCGATTGAAGAAATAGCTCGACAAACTCGTTCATGACCGCAATGCCTGTCTTCTAGGTCGCTTTCCCCGAAATGACCGGGTATGTCTGTTTCGGACGGGATATTATCACTTACCTACTTGGCATCCTCCAAGTCGCTCCGTCGTCGTTTATTATCTTGGCTAACACAGTCTCGATCGCAACGCGTGTGGTGCTGAAGGCAACAACATTTTTTGTACATCATGGGGCATGCATGCCGTCGCCTCTATTCTGTGGAGTTCGAGACCTGAAACAAAGATTACATCATTGTAAGGGTGGTGGCTTCGGTATTACAACTTGTGTCGACGCTTCCGTGAATAGATATGGACCCTTCATACTTGCCGGTGCTTCTGCGATCGTGGGCCTCGAGGGGCGTACGCCGGCGGTGGGGCTCAAGATGCCTTACTTCGATCGGTTCCTGGGTATGGTTGACGTTGGTCTGATCTCTCCAACGTGCCTGGGAGCGATGCGTGTATGTTGTTCGTACATCATCGATGCGGGGTGGTCGTTGGACTAAGGAGTACGCTGAGCTACACGTATTTGTCTTTGTCAGTGATCTCACTCACTTTATCAGCATGAAATCTTGACTCAGGTTCCTTTAGGGGAGATACCATGACCCCTCTCTGTCGTGTGTTTTTGCGCTCTCCCAATTAGGTTCGCCACGCTGGCTGACAACGGTTGGTCAAGACGGACTGGTATGACGACGCGGCGACCTCCAAGTTGGCTATTTCGTGCATACATATCTTCGCCGCCAATCCAGTCCAACCCCTACGAAATCTGTACCGAGTTTGCTCGGCGCAGCATACTGAGCGGCTCGGCTTATCCACGCAGTTCGCAAAATGGAAGAGAAACGTAGCATTGATCGCTCCTTAGGGGACAAGGGATCGGGATAAATGCAGGGGGGTTAAATTTGACAGTCGGTGAACCCGAAGTCTGGTATATATATGTACATCGTACTTGCGTGCAGTGGGAAAGCATGATATGCGACCGGAAGGACAGCTGTGAATAGCGATATAGGAACAAGCACACCCACTATCGTGATGCTAATGGGTCCAACTTCGATCGAAGATCGTTCAATGGTATCTCCTGAACGACTTCCGACATCTCATCCCGTCTATATTCCGAAAACTCCAACCTTGTTTCATCGTTAGAGGTGCCCGTGAATGACGACAAACCAAATCCGCTGTCGATGTCTTCCCCAGTCCGGAAGGGGTGAGCGTACATTCCTCGAATGTACATGATGAACCGGGGGGTTAGAATGTACAGTGGTCCGAATGATAATAGGTATAAAAAGTCTGCTATCCATCCTTCTTCTGGAATGAGGTTGAAGAAGGACAATATTTTGATGATAGAACACGAAAGTACGCTATGTTGGAACTTTACAGTTAGCCCTGTCGGTCGACATGTCCATCCATGCGAACATGATGGTGGAGTAGAGTAGGAATAGCGACGCACCAGAAGTAATAAAGGACGCCCTGCCTCATGAGTAAATTCATGTACCGATTGAAATGGAATCGATCAGTCAAGCGGTAGAGCTGAATAGCGTGTCTGCAGAATTGGATAGTGGCAAGGACGAATGCCACTGTACCGTGCATCACTTGTATAATGCTATACACCACCGTATAGGCAGGCAAAAAGGGTTCCCACCAGCAAATTGTGAAGCCCACTACCTCGGTGCTGACAACTGCGAGGGAAGAAGCAATAGATGGCTAGTCAGCTATCGACAAATTTTCAAACAACGCGCTTACTCGAGAGATTCCTGGGGTCACTGTAGACGACAGTGGCGACGAGAATAGAAATAGTCTCCAAGAACAACGATGTAAGGAGTATTCGTAGGATTGTCTTCGATTGATTATACATGGCCCATACACGAAGGACCATAATTACTGCAATCATCATGAGGAATTGTTGTGTTTCAGAAGATCACAACCCACGATCAGCTGCAACAACGGAGACGAGGGTTGCCCATTGAGCGACGATATAGACTAATATGCCTGTTGAAATCC
This sequence comes from Tylopilus aff. striatulus, assembly GCA_038094335.1. Classification (NCBI taxonomy): domain Eukaryota; kingdom Fungi; phylum Basidiomycota; class Agaricomycetes; order Boletales; family Boletaceae; genus Tylopilus; species Tylopilus aff. striatulus. Next base: position 2,919 of record JBBPTY010001226.1, on the reverse strand, counting down.
ATGAATAGATGCAGCAAAAGACCGGCATTACGTGCTCACAACTGCAAGAACATAATTTCAGGGAACAACGGCCAAGTCAACCACATACAGGCAACATGATCAGGGGCACGTACATCTATTGGAAAGATTTAGAGTAATGTTGAAATTTATGTCGAATGAGCCCACCTCTGTGGAACTTGGCAGGAAAGATGTCCCAACTTGATATGCGTCAGAATACAGCTGCATGGGATCCTAGGAGAACATACGAAGGCCGAGCAATCTAGTGGGTTCTTCAACGTGAGTCTTACATACAAGGTGGATACCGTGAATACATACAGGAAGGCGGCAATGCCCAGATAGCGAACCTAGAGCAGGATTAATACCGTCAACATGTCGGCGAGGTGCTTTGAAACATACCAGGAGAAAGAGTACTGAGACCCCAGTCCAGCGCCTAGTCTGCGGTACTTTCAGATACAACACGTTTCTGAAAAATGAGTGATAACTGACCCATATATACTCAATCTACATTATAATCAGCAAAAGTACGCATGCCATAGGTTGCCTTTACCTCGTCTGAGAATGTGAGAACTAAAAGACCACAACTCGTCGATATAAAATACGGTGAGACTAAGCTTACAACTCACCATAATCATATCCGAGAGCAACAAAGATAGAAACTACGAGAATATCTTAGTGAGAGTGATCTGCTAGCATGCGCGACGATGAGCATACCAGTTCCGTAATTGCCTTGCTGAAAGAGATCTGGTGTGTATTGTGACGCAGAAGACATTCGCATGAACTTGAACAATGTACTTTCACCATTGACGCTAGTAGGCCAAAGGGGAGAGGGGAGCAGAGCTTACCGGTCAATGAACGGTTCCTTTATATGTTAACGCCTCAGGAAGCTTCATAGTCAATAAAATCGGTGGCGTCCAAATTTTTTTCCGGTGTCACATCGTTGAAAAGTGCAGGGATCGACTTCTGTCGGAGTTTATTAGGAAAAAAGGGGCCGCGTACTAGTAGCCGTCGGCACGGATGCTGACCGTGAGTCACGGAATCATTATTAGTGAATATCACCATAATGAGTTAGACTATCAGATGACCAGGTCCCTACTCTTAGGAGATTGTATTGCTGAGGAGGTTATCAATATTGGACAGATTGATGCTGTGTGTGATAGAGGTGAGGCTTTGGCTGATTCTGTGTATGAAATCCAGAGACTCTTTGTTTGGAGAGGCTTTTGTGACAAATATAAAGATAACTGCTACATAATGAAGGATAATCAGAATATTGGATTGTTCATAATATTACTTGAATATATGCACTATAGGCCACATTCATGAGGACCATGTGTTGGAATTACTTTAATTACCTACGCATTTTTGCTTACCTAAGCACTAGTACATCGCACCATAGTTTACTCATAGTTCCTTAGTGACTATAAAGTATTCAATAGGTTTTGTGTTATATCCCAAAATAGTGCTAAGTGCTTCTGGACATTCCAGTGGTGTTTCCACTGGGGTTTCTGGTGACATCTTGCTTACTAAGCACCCCTGACCCTCGGACTTCCCATGGTCTATTCCCTGTTTGGTTCTTCTTGTATTCTAACACTTGACTTACTCATGTACCTTGTACATTCTTCATCTGATGTGCTGTTTCCATTTAGATCACCACTCCAGACAGCCTGTCCCACGTAGTGCACAGCTTCTGGTGGTTTTCCAGTTCTGGTGGTATATTACATTCTATACTTGACGTGCATAGTTTCTGCCCCTACATTCTCACTTGTTAGTTGTTTCAGATTCCAGTATATAAAGACCTCTGTACCTACTGTACTCCTCAGTTTGAATATCAACTAAGTCCCTCCATTGAATCTTCTGAGCTTTAGCTCTACTCTGACCTTCTGACCTTGAGGACAGTGTGCACAAGGGTGTGACACATGTCTTGCACCAAAGATCCTCACCCCTCTGCCACTACCCTTTTCAATACTTTCCAGGCCATTTCAGTTTCCAGAACCTTCTGACCCCCTGAGATTTGCCTGAAGGAACTGGGCTTGACAGTTTGTACTTATTGACCTACTAATATAACAGTGACTACAGAGTATTCAACATCATGCACATGAGCTGAAGAATAACAAGGGATCAAATTATGGGTCTGACTTTGCCCTAGTTTGTTACATGTCTGTTGTTATGCTGTACATGGAACCTAGTGGTCAGTGGCTCTAGGAGGCACTCACAAAGAGGTACTACATTTAGAGATATAAGGGATGAAGGAGCTGGTTGACTGAGGACCCAAGGGACAGTACTTAGAGTTGAGGGATTAAGGTCTTAAGTCAAGGACACCAGGTTAAGTGTAGTATTACACATATGGGTCAAGGGCAAGTACTACAATGAACAGAAGTACAACAACAACCCCAGCAGCTTAGCTATACTCAGAGATAAGGGTTTTCCCATACAAAGCCTGGGTGGAAGGCTGTTCCATACCAAGCCTGGGTGATAGGCATCCTAATATTGACCCTTAGGTGGAGGGGATGATGATCTAGAGACATCTCCTCTTGGTTGAGAGAGGATTCAAAGCAGAACAAGTGTGAGAAACTACATACATGAAAATAGTTACACTTATAGTGAACAAGATACTTGAGGGCAAGCAAATGAAGTATAAATAAGGAAATGTGAATAGTGAAGATACATGGCCATCATAAAAGAGATGACCAGAGGAGGCAATGTTTATGGCAATGAGAACTAACAGGGATAAGAATAGACAAACCTAGATCTTGGCAAGATATAAGAATAGATCAGGTGTCCTTTCAATTAAGTAAGGAGTGTGATTAGGGAGGCAATGAAGAAAAAGAGTAGGTTAACTGTGACATCTGTAGCATTTGTAAAACTGACAATTTTGGAAGGCACTTATAGAGAGGCACAATGTTTAAGGATGGAGTTAGAGAC
>JBBPTY010001225.1:0-10637 GCA_038094335.1 Tylopilus aff. striatulus | reverse complement strand
AGTGGAAGCAAGCGCATAGCCAGTACCAACCCATGTGAACTGAGATGCATGTAGATCATGAGCGATGGTTGGAAGCGCTGTGGAGATGGAAGACAACTCGAGGGCAGACAGCGAGAGGCAGGTACACATCGCGAAAAAGATGAGCCAGAATTTAGTGTCCTTGTTGGGCAGCCGGTCCGTGTTCGGCGGGAGAGCCTTTTCATCGTCTTTTGACGGTTGTGTACTGACCGCAGAGCCGTCTGAATTGGGGGAGCCTGGGGACATCGCGAGCTTCTGCGCAGATTTCACAGGGTATGGCAGGACGGCCAACGCTACGGGAAGGAAATCTGCAGAGGTACACAAGAGGAGGGAAGACACCTCCCAGAGCATACGGATAGCCGCACCATCGGTCGGTTAAATTTCGGGTACAAATCGTTGGTCGGCTCGGAGACCACCCTGTCCTCTAAGGTTGAACCCCCGCAACTTAGACTTGGCGGCAGGGGGTCGGTCGTGCTGCTTGCGCCGTGCCACGAATTTGGGCTCGCAGTCGATTTCTCGCAGGTCGACGGAGCACCGTTGGAGGTCCGCCGGGGGCCTCCAGTGTGCAGTGTCGTATCGGCTATCGATAATCCGCCTTCAATGTTTGAGCAACTTGTGTCCAAATTTGACTTCGGTCACGTCATCACGGTTTAGGGACCTATCGCGGACGGTCATATCTCGCGAGCTGATGGAGGATTAATGAGAGGAGGTTGATAAGTTCCTTCCTGCACTGACAATGGCGAGGAATCAAGGCATCCACAGGGTCCACTGGCGACAGCAGAGAGCGGGGTACTTGGCGTGGGCCGGTACTCAAGCACTCGAGAATGATGACGTGACAGGTATCTTGACTTACGAGATGAGCTTCGTAATTTTTATTGTAACGTTGCATTCGCCTATGGGATAGTGAAATGTCGTACCCGACTGGCGGGTGATCGGGTCACCCAGGCCAGAAAGGCAGTCGTGACAATAAACTCGATCGGCTCCACCGCGGTTCGCGTCTACGAAAACGCCACAGGTCAAACGAGAACATGACTTGCGTTGTGACGCGCTTGCGAAAAAGAGAATGTACAAGGACTAAAGTACGAAACGAGAGAGTACTCTGAAGGTCTGCAACTTACTTTACATGAACGTTGAAACGAAACTCGACACGGAGAGGTAATCAGTACTAGCAATTGCCCGATTCCTTCGATCCTGCTTCTACTACCACCGGAGGACCACTGGTCGGTGTCGGCTGATCCTTCTTCTCGTCATCCAACACCCAATTCGCATCTAGTGTGTCATGCAGCGGGAGTCTTCGCATGAACCACGATGCTACGAGTCCAACACCACTAAGGGCCGCCAAGACTTGCCATAGGACCACCAGACTACCCGCAAAAGCGTCTCGGACTTGCGATCGGGTGTGCGGAGGGAGCACAGACAGCTCTGGGATGAGTGCGTAGATGATCGCAGTGCCTTGTGGGACAGACTCGACAAATGAAGTAGGGAGCTTCTTCGCGAGTTCGTTCTGCAACACCGTACTTCCAATGGTGATACCCCATACCTAAAGGATGTCGTCGCACACCGTGAGGAAGATGGATCTATGAGGGGAGCCTAAAAAACCTCACGGAAGCAAATGAACGAAGGAACCACATGAATGTCATCGAGGGTGCGTTTTGCGTCACCGGTAGGGCCGCTTGAATGGGGTACATCGGCGTTGTGTTCAGCAGTCTTTTGGGTGTATCAGGAGAAGGTCATGAACGAAGAAGTATGACCAACCCTATACCACAGCCGAGCAATACCATGAAGCCCATGAGTTTTCCGACAGGGTCCATTGCGGAGATCGTGCTCATCAAGCAAGAACCGATAATGAGAAGGACCCAGCCTATCCACATTTGAGGCCGGTAGTGACCAGTGACATTGATTGATATCCCAGTAACAATGGACGCAGGTGCAAATGATGCAAGAGCGAGCAAGTATACGCCAGAAAGGACGGGCGATGCACCTTTGCAAGCTTGAAAGTACACTGGGATGTAATCTGAAAGTTGTCGCGCTTGATTGTCTTGGAGAGGGCATTTCAATCAAGAAACTTACAGACAGCCGCAGATGTGATCGAGAGAGTAAAGAATGTCTGCACATAACTGACCCATGTCAGTGGTTGCATGAGACGCCATCACCAACATACTGCTCACCCACTGAGGCTTGTCCTGTTTGTCATCAACGAGAATGGCACCTGATTTCAATGAGACGTGGATCAAGGAGTATAGAGAGAAACCTACGATAGGATGTTTCGTCAAGTTGGCCTCGTACGCAATGAAGATGCCGAAACCAACGAGACCAAGAACTAACGAAACGAGTACTTTGGCCGAGCCCCATGGCGCAGTGATACCACCCCAAGTCAACCCCATCGTGCACGCCACAGTGCTCGAAATCACGAGAAAGTTGCCCCTGGGAGTGAAAGAACGATAGGCAGAATTAAACATTGCATCAGATTCAAACTTACATCCAGTCCATCCGCATAAACTTTTCCCGGTAACTGCCAGGAGGGACGGGCAAATCCATCACAGACACAGCCAGTAAACACGCAACTAAACAGATGGGAAGGTTGAGGTCTTGAATATTGGTTGAGTACCTCGAATAATTGCTCAACATGACAACCCACAGAAAAGCCAACGCCACTGTCCCTGGGATGCGAGGCTGCCTCCAACAACAGGTCCGACAGATGCAGCAAGACACCATACACTGACGAACGTGAAGATTGAGTCCACGCCCTTCATCGCATGACCGAACGACTCACAGTCCGAATACACCGCCATATACACCCCGTTCTTGCAGAGGGATGAAATCAGCCAGGATGATTCCCGAGAGTGACTGCATGCCACCTCCACCCAGCCCTTGCACGATCCTGCCTGTGATCAGCATATTCATACTGCTCGCACCCCCACAGACACCGCTGCCGAGTGCAAAGAGACCTATGGCAATCAAAATGGCAGGCCGGCGACCGAATACCTGAGCAAGGCCCCCACTCATAGGGAGGAACGCAGTGGAAGCAAGTGAATAACCGGTGCCAACCCAAGTGAACTCAGACCCATGCAAATCATGGGTGATGGTGGGAAGCGCTGTAGAGACAGAGGATAATTCGAGTGCAGAAAGAAAGACACAAATACAGAGAGAAGCGAATATTAGCCAGAACTTGGCACCCCTCTTGGGCGGTGATATGTGGAAGACCCCATCTGACGGTCGCGTCAACGGAAACGAGCTCGAGGATGGAGAGGTCATGAAAAGATGGTTTGGTGAGGTATGGCTGAGCAGAGGCGCTGGAATGGGAGGTGAAAAGGACCACGCTTTGGGTATGTTCTATTAATCTTTTTCCTCTAGTCTAGCCAGAGCCACCTCGGCTCGACATGGCGTTGACGTTGAACCTGAGCGGAGTTAAAAAGCCGGACCCGACGCCACGGCCCGAGCCGAGGACGATCCGGGGAGATGGCAATGCTGTTGGCCTCGGTTCCAGTGATATACCCCCTATGACAGAACGTTGGAGAGTCCCGTATTCACCTAAGAAAGGCATGGCGAGAACGATGTACTGCATAGCTCGGTACTTTCAGGTAGTGCTTACTTGACCATTCGTTGGCAATAGTACCCATATGTGCATATGGCTTGTCTGGCTGGGAATGTCGCGTAAATCCACTACTGTTGGTCAGACGGAATGGAATCGCACTTGCCGACATCATACAACTTGCATCTTCCACGACCCATCCTTGGACGCCCCCACTCTGGATCGGCCACCGCATGCAACGACAGTCCCTGCATGAACAATGATGCCAACAGTCCAACACCCCCGATGACTGCCGACACGCGTCACAATACCACGAGGCCCTCTGGGTACGCGACCCGAACAACCGAGAGCGTGTGTGGGAGGAACCTTGGCAGCTCAGGGATGAGCGCGTATATGATCGCCATCCCCTGCGGGACCGACGCGAGGAACGAGGGAGGGAGTTTCTTAGAGTTCACTGCAGGACAAAGCTTCCGAGGGTGATACTCTACACCCGACATAGAGGAGATTAAAGGTGAGGACCAATAAGACAGACAAGACAATTACCCTGGCAAATGGACGGAGGAACCGCATGAAGGCCGTCGAGGGTGCATTCTGCGTCACAGGTGGGGACGCTTGAATGCGTTGCATGGGCATCGCAGCCAGCAGCCAGTTTCAAGAGACAAATCCAGCGCGTTCCTATCAAGAAACTTGGAAAACTTGAACCAGACACCACAGCCAAGCAATAGCATGTAACCAAGGGTTTGCTTGACAGGACCCATCACAGCGATCATGCTCATCAAGCCGAAGGTAACGATGGTCGCGATCCAGACTGCCCACATGTGGTCGATAGCACTTACTCAGTTGTGTTGACATTCCGGCGACAATAGCTACAGGCACCAGTGATGCGAGTGCAAGCACATAAATGCCAGACATAACAGGGGACGAGCCCTTGCAAGTCTAGAAGTAGCCGGAATATAAGCTGTACAATGGTTGCACTCGGCCAGGATGGCGATACGTTCCGAATAGACTTACAGACGACCCCGAATGAGGTGATGACGGAAAATAATGTCTGCGTACAACCAGCATGTGTCAGTAATGACCCAGAGTGATCCTCTCTAAGATACCCTACTGACTGAAACCAGTCCTATTTGCTATCAGCGAGGACGGTACCTGAATGCAATTCAGATCAGGGCATTTTGAGAGGGAAAAAACTTACGGGCGGGTGTTTTGCCTGGATGGCCTCGTATGCAAAGAAGACCAGAAGACTATGGGGACCGACGGGAAGTGGGACGACCACCAGGAGCGAATTCCATGGCACGGTGATACAATACCACCTCGCGTCAACCCGAGCGTACATGCAGTGGCGCCCGCAATCACGACAAAATTACCTCTATTAGTGACGCATAGGTCAGCTGGATAGCAATGATTACCTTCCAACGTACCTCTGGTCCATCCGCATAAAATTTTCGCGGTAGCTTCTTAGGGGAGTGGGCAAATTCATTAAGGATCAATATACATGCAGCAAACGAAATTGGAAGATTGATACCTCAACCACTGTGTAAGTGCCCAAAACGATGTGCGAAAAGACAGTCGGATACGCTCACAAAAGAGTCAGCATCACTATCCTCGTGATGCAAGACTACCCCCGACGACAGGTCCGACGGACGTAGAAAGGTACCACGCGCTACGTAAAAGCAAGATCAGTATTCGTCATCAGACCATCATCGTCGAGAGTCGATTCCACAGTCCATATGTAATCCCGTACACACCGCATTCTTGCAGCGGAACGAGAACGGCCAGGATAATCATCACTAGCGACTAAATGCCGCCCTCACCGATGCCTTGTACTGCCCTTCCCGCAATGAGCATATTCATACTGCCCACGCAGCCGCACATACCACAATGAATAGCCGGATAGCGGGCCTGCAACCAAACACTTGTGCGAGACCGCCGCTCATGGAAAGGGACGCGGTGAGGCAAGGGCATAGCCGGGGCCAACCTAATGAATTGGGACGCATGCAATGCATTCGCGATGGCAGGAAGGACTGTAGAGGAGAGCGCAAGGGTGGTGAGACACATGCAGATACACATGGACTCGAAGATGAACCAGAACTTGTTCTGTTTTCCCTCTTGACGTCGTCTGCTGATGATGAAGACCAAGGGGGTTGACTAGAGCTGTTAGAGGACATGCAATCCCTAGTGGGTTTGGGGAAGGGAGGGGAAGGGAGGGGAAGGTGGTAAGTTAAATTATACAATGAGTTTTTCAAAAACCATGCGTCGGTGAGCTACCGATATATACCATTGGCCCAGATCATCTTCAGACTCTAATTGCTCGGGGGCGAGATTAAAAAAGCGTTCCATATAACGGCTCACTGTTACAAACAGATGGTTTAGAAGCCTCGATCTCATGAAGTATGACACTGAATAATGCCAAAAGTGTTTTAGACTGAAACATATTACAGAGAGTCTAAGGGCTCGCCTCATGGTTGGAGCTAGTCAGCATCCCAAATATGGCTAGACACCATAGCTGATCAATTTTCTCACATCTAGACCACATTGATATCCAGGTCTAATGTTGTCACAGCTTTATCAATAAGAGGTGTTGAGACTCCAAGTCCGGTTCAATACCCAACTAGATATGAACTCACAGTATTAGAGTTATGAAGGGCCAGTTCAAGTCACAGACATGAGAACAACATTAATGTAACCCAAAAGCTGGGCATTTCAACCAATGTACCATATAATTGTCTCCCATTTCCATTGCAAGTTCCATGCTGCATTGCTGTGCAAGTGAGAGCAGTGCTGCAGCAATGAGGTCTTACAAAGGGGTATGACAAACCCTATTCCACAGATGAAAAGTGTCATAAAAAGCAATGAATAGGGCTCATGTAGAATGCTATAGTTACTAAGGTCCAGTCTGGATATGCAAATTTTACTTCAGCTAGCTAGTAACTACAATTAAGACATTTGCTTGGCTCAGATCACATGACCATACTTGGCTGCTTCCATCGGTGTGACCCCCATTCCTCTGACTAGCACCACCCCCTCCTCACAATGGTATGTGCTGCAATAGTGCTTCCCCATTGAACAGATCAACCCACTCAAGTTCTTCACAACATTCCTCGCAGTTGCCACAAGTTGTCAATCCCACAGTGGTTGATAAAGAAAGGGCCAGAGTGAAGAAAGCATGTTCCCCTCACACCACCTGGTCCCCTGAAGAAACGAATGAGCTTATCAGACTTCTTCTCTCTTGACATGCATCTGTGGGTGATAATAACTTCAAGGATGCAACCTTCAACCAGGTTGCTAAAGAGATCAACAGGAAATATCTGCTGCAAAAGGTTCCAAAGATGAGCTCTACTTGCAAGACAAAGTTCAGAAACATATGTAGTCATTCCCAGCCTGTCCTCTGCATTTTGATGCTGACTTGAAGTTGATTGAAGCTCAAGACTGAATATACACTAGTTGCCCAGATTTGAGGGGTCTCAGGCTTTTACTATGATGACATTCATGGTGTGATTGTTGATGAGCACACTTGCATGGCATGGGCAAGTTTTTGCAAAGTGCATACCATACTACTTCCTGCATTGTATTCACCTTCCTCATCCACCTTTTTTTTAACTAGTCTCACCCCAATGCAGTGAAGTATGAAAACAACCCTTGGTCCTACTGGAATGATATCTCTGTTCTTATGCCTACTGTAGCAAAGGGGTCACATGCATTTTGGCTGGGTCAAGTGAAACCAAGGCATGGCCCCAAAAAGAGTGCCCTCATTGTGTCCCCCATTGCAACTGCCCCTACCTTGCAACATTCATCACATTCTACCCTACCTTCCTGCATCAGTCCCACTGCCATCCCCAGTCAAATTCAACAAAATCCCACTGCTGCCCCCATTGCCACTGCCCCCAGTAATCAGACTGTCAACAATGATACCATGATTGATGACAGCATGTCAATGACCCTCAGCATTCTCACTGATCCCAATACTGCTGCTCCATCAATACCACCCACATACCTTTCATGCTCCCCCACTACTGCCTCTCTACCCTCCACCACAATGACTAGTGTCAGTCAGAAATCTGAGAAGCACAAGGTGTCAAGCATTGTAGGCATACCTGAAAGCACAATGTCCAAACGATCTCATCCACTCTCTGCAACTGCAAAAGCACAGTTCAAGGGGAGTGATGTGATGAACCAGCTCACTGTAGGAGCAAGGAGCTCTCTACAGTTACAAGTCCCTCCTTTCCAATTTTTCATCCACAGGTCCCTGGTTGAGCCCAGTGATGCCCTGAACCCACAGTGTTATGCCCAGGTAAGTCATTGTAGAAAACTAATAAAAAGTGGGGGTGCAGGTGATCTGAGGACAAGGCCTAGGAGTTGACAGGCAAGAAGAAATGTGGGTGAGTAGACTCATCCCAAGGGGTTCCAGGGAAGTCAAGAAAAGAAGAGGTAGCTGCAACTATAGCAGGGAGCGATAAAAGGCCTTCCCAGAGGACAACTCAGTTGAAGGTAAAGGAAGACAGGGGCTTTTCCCACCAGACAAAGAGAAAAGCAGAAATGAAGGGTAGAAGACCTACTGTGGCTGTCTAACACTTCAAGACCTTCCTGCACAGTTTTCTGAGTGAGCAGAAGATAAATTTTTAGTTCCTGAGTACAAGCTTTTATAGTCTGGGCATACCTGTGACTAAAATGGACAGAATCTAAAAAAAAAAAGGTACTACCACATGTTCCCTTGCCACAGGGTAAGTATGCGACATCAAGGTAAGGGTGACCACTAAAAGGTCTGGCTGTAATAAAGTAGTGTAAGTAAAGTGTTAAAATGTCTGAACATCCTGACTGACACATGATGGGCCAGGCAGACTTGGCCAACTTGGATGGATGCTGGACACCCTGGACATTTCTTGCATGGGGGACACTGGACACCTGCGAAGTCATGAATACACACAATAGGGACTTACAATCATAAGGAACACCGAGTTCCTACATTGTGTCAGTCAAGATTCATCAGCCAAGTATGGCCTGAGTGTTTAGAATTCACCCAAGTAAGTCTTCAGTTCAGATATTTGTTTTATTCAAGTTAGTAGGCTTGTGTGGGCAAGTCTGGCCCAGTTCTGAGCATTTCAAGTAGCCAAATAGGTCCACCCAAGGGTCAGTAGTTGCTGTTGTACAGCCATGTGTGCCAATTCACTCAGGTTGACAATTTTATTTTTGGACTGTTGTATTATGCACAGCAGGTAGCCAGCATGTCATTTGGACATGGGCACAGTCACCTCAGGTCCTGGACACTGTAGCTACCCTTCTTTTATTCTTTTTTGTATTTCTATTCCATACAGTCCTGGGTATGCCCAGACTATAAAAACTATGTATGGACTACCTAATAAAAAGTTTTTCCTCCTTTGGAAAGACCACCAGTGAGTGTCTGGGGAAGCTCAACAGTAAGTGACCACAGTGGGTCTTTCATATATCATTTTCCATCTTTCTCTGTGCCTGGCTGGTACTTTGTCCAGTCCAGAGGCCCCTATTTCTGTGCAGTTGCACTCAGAGTCACTCGGACTCACCTTCTTTTCATTTGGGTGGACAGTCTTCACTTGGTGTTACAGTTGTCCCACTCTGCTTCTTTCCATCACATTGTCGGTCTAGGTCCCTTTCCTTCTTTAGTCCTTCTTGTATTCTTCATATGGACAATAGTCTCCTTGGCTACTTCTCTCATAGTGACCCTGTATCCCCTTTCATCCACACAGCTTCTATTGTTCCCTCTTGTTCTCTCTTGTTCCATTGACCCACCCTTATGTGAACTCGGTTCACAATATATACCATAGTATCCATGTATGTACTTTTCTCACGCTTGATCTGTGCAATCGTACACTTCATCTTGTGTCCTAGTGTGAAGGCCACTCCCTTCATTCTAAGTATCGCCCAATCGATCTCTACTAAGCTTTCCCCTTTAGTCCTTGGAAGACTCTAGACACAGTGCCTCTTTGTGAGTGCCTCCTAGAGTGCTTCACCTCAGGATCTTGCGTACTGCATAACACTTGGAGGACTTAGTTCTTAGTCAGTTCCCTTGTCAAACAACTCCCTTCTGTTCTGATCCAGTTGGAACCCTTTGGAATGATCACTCACCCCTTCTTTCTTTCTACTGCTTGCATTAGGCTCTCCCTTGGAGTAGCTGCAAGATATATTTGTTGTCTTACATCACACATGCAGTTGAAGAAATGTCTTACAAAATGGACATGCCCATCCCAACTCTGCCCACTCCAGCAGTGCCTGCATTCAGCACTGGCACCTCTGGTGACAAGGAGTATATCAAGCAAGCTGCCAATCTTCTTATGTTGTTCAACCTCACACCAGTGCAAAACAATGACCTTGCTGAGTACATGAGCAATCTGATGAACAAAATGAAGGTGATGTTTTTCCTTAGGTTTGATCATGCTTCATGCGAAGTATGGATCAAAAATACCTTGGACTCAATTCAGGCAAGGAAAGATCATGAGACAGTGGCTCAGAATATGGAATATTAAAGGTATGCTCCCAATGTCTACATACATGATCCCCATCTCAGTGGTTATAGGTATTTTCATATCATATGTGTACTCCCCTCACATGTAACTCTGTGCAATAGTCTTGCCACATCGTTTCTGCAATATGATCACATCATTGATCCATTCTCTGCTGCTCAGCACTGTCAGCTGGACCATCTCCATAAACTCTGAACATTGTCATGTCATCATCTTCACTGACCCCTTCCAGATTGAATCCATGGTATTCTGGAGCAAATGAGGCATCCAGGTTTTGAGTTTGGATGAAGTTGTGAATTGTGCATAGTGCCACTGGGATTTTTGCTTGGATCTCTATACTAAACTCTGGGGGTAGCAACAGGATCCACCACTGATGCTTTAAAATACCAAAAATGCACTCAATTGCATTTCAAAGACCAGCATGTTGGAGGTTGAACAACTCTTCCTTATTCTGAGGGCTATTCAACACAAATAGTATAGTGAGTGCTTCACTTGACATTATGGTGTCATTTTTTTACTCACCATGAATTTCCTTGATGCCACTCTTTCAGGTGATACTACACACTGTAATATGGAATGAGAAGGGTGCTGCA